>JAKSZP010014790.1:0-98884 GCA_022478985.1 Massospora cicadina
GGGTAACCAAGGGTTGCTTCGTTTGGGGGTGGTGCTGGCTCGTTTGGCATAGCCTGCGGGTTCTTTGCGGGGTTTCCCGCCATATTTGCTAATAGTTTTCGTAAATCTCTTTGGTGGAGCTAAATTTCAGGCTGAATTGATTTTCGAAAAGTGATGCTTAGCAGAAAGAGATTAATTTGGAAGGTCTTGTTCTTCTGTATATGAGACTTTTAGACATGTCTTTAAGCATGTCCAACCATATTAAAGCCTTGTAAAATACATAGTGATAGCTGTTCCTAAGCAAATTAAACTTTTTCTCAACCTCTGTTGACAACAAGCAGTCTAAATCTTAACCTTTGACAATAAATCTTCTAATCTGTAATTAATAGCTCAAAAGAACAAAGATAAAAGCATATTCTGTGTAAAAAAAGTAATTGTATTATAGAAATTTTGAAAGTATATAGTGCTTAATGGATTCTTGGTGCTTATAGTAGAACTTGATTTTTATCAGTCCATTTTTTTGATATAGCGATTTTCATTTTTAACTTGGTTTCAGGGTCATCAGAGTCCAATTTCTTGATTCTCTAGAATCTTCTGATGTTTCTCTATAAAACTTACCCTGAATCTCAGGCCTGTTTTTAGATGCAAGGCTGCTTTTAGAGATCAACTGTGGCTCCTAATGTTATTAATACCATTGAGTCTTTTTCAGCTGCATGGTCTTCTTAGTTATCTTAATCAATAAAGTTAAAAATTACTTTTGCTTCCCATTTTATAATTTGCTCTGTTGTGATTCTTATATTACTGGATGATAAGCCCTAAGTAGTTATGGCGGATTATATTGACAGGACATAAGGCAATAGGGCAATACCTACCATTGGATGAACCTTAGTGGATTTCCTATAAAACAGGCAATAAGGCAATGTTGCCGTATGACAAATTATTATAGATCACCTTAAACTAAGGTGATTATGAAATTAAAGGATAGTAGACTCTGCCAGAACCAATCAGATTCTGTGGAACTGAATAATTTAAGCAAAAGGGTAGGCATTGACTGAAGCTATTGATATATAAACAAGATACAAAGATTGAAACAGGAGGATTATTTGTTGGCATGAAGAGTAGAGTGGAGCATAAAGAATCTGCTGTTATATATCATATTAAATAAACGTGTTGTCAAAGCAATTGCTTATATTCTATTAGATTTATTAAATTATTTCAAGGGCTGAAAATCTCCATATTGTCCGCCCATTGCTCAATGGGATTTAACCTGTGCAAAAACACTACGACATATATCAACCATATAACTAGAATTATAACACTAGTGCTCACTACAAGGGCCCCTTTGAACAACCACTACTAAACTAAAAATTCTCCAACCTCTGACCATGGAATATCAGGCCTGCACTGAAGGAGAATCGTCCCAAACTGCTGCGCTTGTTGAAGCCACAGAAATTATACTCTTCATGGACACTGTGCTCAAAAACAAGAAGAGTTCCTTCAAGAGCGTGACAACGTTAATAATTAGCTTGAAAATGCATTTAGACAGTTGCAGATACTTGGAAAACATAACAGGCTCTTGTCAATAGCTCGGACGACGCCACTGAGCAGCTACACTGTATGGAGCAGAAGTTGAAACCTACCTTTTACCCGCCTTGCCTCCATTGGGAAGCGGAAGGACAAAGGGTCACTTGGAGAGGTTCATTTTATGATAAATACAAGACTGGTTATCCAGTTGAAGAGCTTTTTCCGAGCATGCAGGCAGCATGGGATGCTCAACTCATGATGGCCTCTGGGGATGACTATATTCTGACCCTACAAACCACCTATGTAATGGCAGTCTTGCCCATCTAGGAAACCTACGTTACCCCTAGAGCACACAGCCATGTGCTGCTAATCCTTCCAAGCCAGCTCCTCGCTATGATTGCAGCTATGAGTCTTGATTAAATCCTTAATACACTCCCAACGCTCACAGTTATGAGTGGGACGAGGAGTTCTGCATCAACAAGCTACCTCCATTCAACTGCAATGGAAACATCCACAGATCATTAAACAATTTAAGTTTGTGGCGTAAGGAGCCTCAAATTGGCGTAAGGCTAAAATACTGATATCTGCCCTGGATGTTGAAAGTGCCAACCAAGTTACTTGCTATCTTCCAAACAGCTCCTTTTCATATCAGGAGGTGAAGGAGAAAGTGCTGCAATTGTTTGGAGGCACTGCCAAGATGTTGTGGCAGAATGCTGATTTTTTGTCTTTAGGTTTCATTGTAATGAGACTCTAACTGATTTTTCAGGATGCTTCATGATGGAAGCTCACACGCTAATAGGGGCAGGCACTCTAGATGAAGCCGATGTGGGATTTGCAATGACCTCTGTGGTGAAGCCATACTGTGAGCTTTACAATATCATAACTTTGTTTTTAGAGGACGAAGTACCCTAGCTCAAAATTTTCCAAATTTGTGCCATACATCCACTATCTTTACTCCAATCAATACAGAGAAGAAGCCTACAGCATCCTTCGCTTTACCTTCTTATTAAGGGGAATTATTCTGCCCTGTTTAGAGTCCATATAGTAACCCCCAGCATTATTATAACCACGCTCCTCACCCACGGCTGAGTTACCATCAGCAGTTCAACTATCAGGCTGGACCTGTTTACGCTGAGCACCCACAGTCCAACTTTCAGCATGGCTCATCTAATAATAATCAAGGACGCAGGCCCTATGGGGTAAATTATTTTGATTGTGGTCATCCTGGGCACCTGGCATGGGGTTGCCCCAGTTTTCTAGTCCAATTCATACAGCAGGACCAGTACTACCAGGGAAAAGTCAGAGTGGTTTAGAGATGAGACTCTCTACCTCTGCTATCCCAACCCAAACATCCTGTAATGATCAAAAACATCCCAGTTTTTGACCGCCATCTTGCCTTGGCGATGGACGCCATATGATTATCTGATATGAGGTTCCCTCGAGGTAAGCTCTTTGATTCGTCATACTCACCAATTCAACATTGGATTTTGGGAAATTTGAAAAGCGAGAAAAGATGACACAGGTAAGTGAGGATCTGACCCCAAAATTGGCCTTGTTTTATTTATTATCAAAAATAAACATGCAGACAAATTCAATCCCAATAACTTAGAGCACCACAATTGAGACATAAAAAACTCAGGGTATTTGGCGGAATCTAGGTTCTCGACGCCAAATCCCATTGTTTTGTTGAGGATACAAAATTTATATCGCCGCGGGATACCAGGTAAGACAAGGCAAGGGCGGCCCTGAGGCCACTAGAGAATCCCACGCGAGAGCGGGAAATGAGGAAAAATCTGAACTGAGTTCAGAATCGCATGGGCTTGACCTTTTAAGGTCGCCCTTCTGGGGAGCCCCTCCTGCACTGTTCTTTAGGCCCCTAAGAGCCTAAGAATAGTGCGAGAGGGGCACAGCCCAGTGCTGGACACCGCATAAACCTCAAAAAAACCCCAAAAAGTGTTTTGACTCAAGATTCAGATTTCTGAATCTCGACTTGAAATGTAATGATTGGTTTAACATGACCGTTACACATCCCACCTGAACCTATCAATGTATATTCATTGGAAGTCCCTCATTACTATGATGCATTCCTATATCAGCAGCCGGTTGAGGGCTGAATACATTGACACAAGTGCAAGCCAAGGACCCAGCAGAAGAAGGACCTCTAGAGCAACCAAATCCCTACGCTTTTCAAGTGTTTGACCAAGTTTCCCATGACAAGCCGGACCCCTCCTCTGATGCTCCTTCCCTGCAAGGACTAAATGTCGCCCTTCCAGCAGACATTATCATCCACCATACTATAAAGTCAGTGAGGGGATTATGAGTTTCCTTGTGAAAAGAGATCCATTAAACGTCCACATATTAAACAATAAAAAATTCTTCTTATTATGAATGTACATACTTTGACATTGTTGTAGCCAAACTCAAGTTTGTGCTATAATAAATACATGCACCCCAGTCAACATAGTTTCCACTAAGTTAGTGGCAAAGTTGACAATGAAACCTGATGTAGATCATTGAATGGTGTATGAAACTGTAAGAGCCAAAAGCACAGTCTCAGAGGGAGAGTATAGTGTGTTGCCTTTGTGGTTTGAGTCGTTTGTTGTCATAGCTCTGGCAATATTGTTACAAAACAGCTGTTACAACCTGCTAGTTGGAACAGCATTTATGCGACACTTTGGTGCTGTCATCAATATGATGGAGGAAACCTTTGAAATTTTGGGGCAGCGGATACCAATTTAATTCACCTCCAGCGGAGTACCAAAGGATCCGCTGCATATGGGACATGTCAACCTCGCCTATAGTGACGGTGTAATTCAGGTGCTTTACCATTAAACTAAAGAGAAAAATCTGGGCTTATCCCCAACAAATATACGAATATCAAGGGCTGACACTCAGAGCTGCCGGGTCTATATCCTTCCCCTTTGGTCACCAAGTAATTGTAACACTGAGTTAGAGGTGAAAAAACCAATCAGTCTTTATGGTGAGGTTGTTAGCCCTTATCAGCAATTTCAGCTTAAGCCCCATGTGGCTCTAGGCATTATTCTGCTGAGACATCAAGAGGTCAGGTTTTACTAGTGAACTTACAAAAAGAAACACTTCAGATCCGTTGACATCTAATAGTGACATATTTAAATTTAACCCCTGTGGAGAAGGCCCTTCAGGTTCATAAATTTTGGGTCTCCAGATGAATTTGGTCTACCAATTAAACTGCAGCCCAGCGTAATGATGGTGGTACTGCATGAAAATTTATTGGGATTATTGGAAGTACAAAAAGACCTAGCAATAGCATAATTTAGAAGTATAAGGAGATCTTTGCCATCAAAGTTTACAATTTAGGGTGCACATGGGGAGTGGTCCATCAAATGGACACTGGGGATCATCCCCCATCAGATCTCAGACAATCTGCTAGTCTATGGCAGCTGAGGAATTATTAACAGAGGAGATCAAAAAGCTACTGGAGCAAGGGATGTTTGAACTGTCAAAGAGTCCAAGGGCTTTGCCTGTTCTTATTGTAAAAAAGAAATACAGCATCGACCAGGTAGTAATAGACTACTGGAAGCTCAACAGCATCACCAAGAAAAACTCATATCCCTTGCCGCAGATCACTGATGCATTGGATTGGTTAGGAGGAGCTTGCTACTTTTCAGCAATGGATCTGATATTGGGCTACTGTAAAAAAGAGTCTTCGTGGCAGAACAGGAATAATGTGCTATAATCACATCCAAGATGATTTTCCAACTAACATTTATGCCTCAAGGGCTGTTTAACGCCCCAGCTACATTCCAATGGTCGATGGACACTATTCTTGGCTATCTTAAGTTGTCATACATTCTTGTGTACTTTAGTGATATCAATTCATTCTCCCGCACGTTTTCCAAGCACCTTACCCATTGGGAGCAGGTATTCCTCTGGCTGGTTGAGGCCAACATCAATATCAAGCCTCAATATAGCCATTTCTTCAAGGACTAGATAGAGTACCTCGGTTTTATGGTAGATGTGACAGGGCTAAAACCCCAACCAGCCAAAGTAGAGGCTATCCAAAAGATGAACAAACTAACCAGTAAGAGTGCCATCCAGGTATTTTTGTAGATGGTCAGCTACTACTGACACTTTAAACCTAACTTTAGCTGTATTAAAGGTCCACTACTTGAAATTAAAGAAGGATGTTGCGTTTAAATGGATGGAACGTCAACTATGTTCATTCGATACATCTTGAATGGCACTAAGTGCGCCAGTGCTGCACTACCCAAACTTAGACAAATAGTTTATCATCTAAAGGGATGCATCTCTTTCCAATGTTGGGGCGGTCCTTTCAAAAAAAGACGATGAGGGGGAGGATCACCCCATTGCATACTGCAGTTGAAGCCTGAACTGCCATGAGTGTAATTACACTGTGACCAAGTGGGAGTGCTTAGCGGTAATCTACGCATATAAGCAATTTAGGGTGTATTTTCATGGAGTGAAGTTAACTTCATAACGGATCATGCGTCATTATGCTGGTTGCAGAACCTCAAGTAGCCTGAAGAGCGCATAGCCCAATGGGCCCTCAAACTGCAGGCGTATGACTTTAAAATCCTCTACCAACCTGGAGCAAAACACCAGAACGCTGTTTGCTTGCCCTGGCTACCAACAATTGCAGTTACGGCGGATCTGAGTGACATAAATTATGCTAATATGATCAACAGAAAGTATGATGATGAGCCGCCTCAAGTTAAAATGACATCAAATGAAATGTAATCTGATACCTTCCAGCGTAATGGGGAGTTGTACAAACAGATTGGAGACTCGACAGTGAATATCTTGTGACCCTCAGCACAGCCTAGCTTTATTGTGAGTGCACATAAGGCAGTCAGACATGATGGAGTGCGCAAGACGATGGATTTGTTGTGGCCTCTGTATTACTGGGAAATCATGAACTTCGATGTACTTGAAACAATCTCCTTCTGCCACCAGTGCCAAGTGGAAAAGCCGTTCCACCAGAAGACCTCATACCATCTATTGAAATCATATTTAGCTTGGCATAAGGTTTCCATTGATGTCGTTGGCCCCCTGACAACAGGAGCTAACCGGTCCAAACACATTCTGGTGGCAATAAACCACTTGACCAGATGATTTGAAGAATGGGTGATACAGGATTTGGGGGCGGTCACAATGGGCAAGTTCATATTGGAATGTATTATCCAGTGACATGGATGCCCTCAGTTCCTCATTGCCAATAATGGCACTAACTTCACTTCCCACTTCATTTCAAAGCTGAATGGGCTTATGACCATCCGTGGGCTCTAATGATCCTGTACCACCCTGAGTCTAATGGGATGGTTTAGCAAGTTAATGGGACTTTAGTGAACATACTCCAAAAACTAGCAGCTGATCAACCTTCAGATTGTACCCTCCTTTCCACAGCCATCTGCCTATAACATTAGCTATCATTCTGCCACAGGGAAGAGCCCCTTTCAATTACTGTATGGACAACGCCCTGCTCTTCTGGCGCTGCTCTATGCCTTAGTAGAAAATACCAGTGTAATGGATCCACAATGTTATTTGATTAACCTAGCTGACACATCAATCAAGTTGCAAACTAAAGCGTACTCATTTAGCTTAGCCAAGAAAATAAAGAATCAGGATGCCAATCAGGTATGGCATATCAGGCTAGCTTGGTTAAAAGATGGAGACATGGCTCTATTCTATGACCAACACAGGTTCAGTCAGAAGCACAAATTGGCCAGCATGAAAAAAATCCATTCAAAATAATTGAGAAAAACATTTTTGGATGCTTATACTATCAAGGACCCACAATCAGATGGATCATTAACCAGATGCATAAAAAGCTCTTTTCGGGTGTATAAAAAATAGGAAACTTAATTTCCAGTCAAGGGGTAATGTCGTGTTTCTAATATGACTGGACAATAAGCCCTAAGTAGTTATGCCGGAATGGATGCCTTAACATAAGGTGATAGGGCAATACTGATCCTTGGACAAATACTTTGTTGATCGCCTTCAAAACAGGCAATAAGGCAATGTTGGCATATGAAAATTTTTGTAAATCGCCTTGAATTAAGGCGATTGTGAAATTAAAGAATAGTAGAATCTGCCAGAACCAGTGGGTATATGGAAGAACCAAACATTCTAAGCAAAAGAGTTGATATCAACAAAAGTTGCTAATATATAAGTGAGATATGAAGATTGAAACAGGAGGATTGTTTGTAGGAAGAGTAGAGTGAAGCAGAAAGATTCTGCTGTTTAATGTTGTACTAAACAAAAGCTTTGTCAAAGAAATTGCTTCATATTCTATTATATCTATTAATTGATTTGAGGGCCAATGATCTCCATATCATCCGCCGTTGCTCAATGGGATTAACTCTGTGCAAAAACCTTACGGCATATCTCAACCATATTTCCAGAATTATAGCATGCTCATTGCTCAGCGTTTTATAAAGGATGAAAATATCTTCAGATAGGGTTTTAGTAATTTGTCCATCATCAGTGGTAGTACTCAATGATTTAAATTAAAATCCTTGTGGCTGTTGTTTGAAACATCATGTATATACCCTTTTTAATATTTATCATATGGGTGCATTCTCTGATGTCACAGTGACCAGCTGTCAAATTAACGCAGCGGTCAGGAGATATACAAAATTATCTATCAGGATCTTTAGACTTATAAATCCTGGTGCTTTTCTTTCTCGTAACAGTCACTTTAGTTACTACAATTTGATTTGAACAGCAAATTTGGATAATCACACACAGGAAAGATGGGCGACTTTAACAAAAATAATACAACATGGGCGAGCGTCGCGGCAAGCAGTGCGCTTAATGGTGCAACTAAGGGCAAGAAACGCCCTGGAGGGGGACCAGGAACCCAAGCCATAAAAAAATCTCAAACTCAAACACCGTCTGGGTTTTATGGTATTTACTGTAAAGCACGCGCAATACATGTACATTCAATTCAACCAACCTTTGTCAAAGGTGGAACATGGGATCAGACTCTTCCTTGGGGATGAGTCACTGACCCTAGGAAGAAAACATGTGAGGCACAGCCCTCACTTTTCCCTCACGCGGTGTACATAGCCACCAACAACATGGGCCACAGCTGGATCAATATTGGTTTTGAAACAGCCAATGAAGCTGATGCCGCAGCAAAAATCTGCATGGAAATTGCCCTCCCTGAGGGCAAAAAAATTGTGCACACTGCATGCACCAGATGGAACAAAGCAAAAACTTTGTTCATCTCCTTTGACTCGCTCCCCACCAACCTTCCTTGTAAGGTAATTGAGGAGGAGCTCCGCAAAGGTCATGTGGCCTACAGAGAAATCCAACAACTCGAATTACAGCGATTTCGCTTGATGCCTGACCTGTGCACGGGCAAAGCTATTGCTGTAATCAACCCCTTTCCAGAAGTGGAAGAGGATTTATCCAGAATTCCCTGTGCAGCAGAATTTCACTTTGCAGATGGGGGCCAGTTAGCTGCATTCCAAGTTACACTGGAACGCGCACCACCCATTGCAACCACTGTGGCTCACTGGGCCACAAGGAACATGCATGCCCTGTAAAAGAGGGCTTAATAGAAAATTATATTTGTGAAGAAGCTATGGACGAAGATAATGAAAACTTCGCCAAAATGACTGATGGCCACCACCCATTCCGCTGGGGTGAAGATGGACTATACTCCATCGTGGACCCAGTTACAAGTAAACAGCGTAAAGCAGCACAAAAAGCCCGCAAGAGAGCAGCGGCTGAAGTAGCGGCACATGTGGAATCCGCCATTAACCATGGTTAAACTCAGGAGGATATTTTGGAAATTCACCAAACCAACCAATCAGAACAATATGCCCAGATTAAAAATTTTCACAGTAACCAGACTGAGCCACAAAGCTTCATCAGTCATGCACATACTGAGGAACAATGCAACTGCAATTTGGGTGAAAATGCGGTGCACAATGCAACAAAGTTGAACCTCAAAAATATAAAATCCAATCAACAACCCGCATCATATCAACATGAGACCTGTGCAGTAAAAGTTGACGCAAATGCAAAAAACCGCAATTCCCTTGAATCATTGGGTCAGATCAAGGGAACCAACAGAGGCAGTGAAAGAGTTGGAGTACAGACGCGGAGCATGGCCAAAATGAGCCGCGGTGGGATAGGACCAGAGGGTCCTCCCAACTGCTCCTGAGGCGCCGCGGGCACCTCAGTGTCAATAGGGATGTTAAACATTGCGGTAGCCAGGGCTCATACATCCCAAGCCAAAAAGCTGGCATTCCTGCGAAAACCTCTTGTAGACATCTTGGTCATCCAAGAAACCCACTGCCTACAAGGGGAAGAAGAATCCTGGTCAACCAGGGTTGCACCATCACAATCAGTATGGACGTCTCACTGTGGGGTGATAGTCCAAAACAACAAAAATTATAAAATTGCAAATTCATCATCACACTTGCACAGTTGAGTCCTGGTAGCAACAATCACATGCCAAGATGAAATAATTTTGTTAGTATGTATCTACGCACCGTGCACTGCAACTGAGAGAAAAAATTTGAAAAATTTCTACTCTCACCCTCCCACCAGATATCATCATGTTAGGCGATTTCAATTGCTGGGATAACCCTGATACAGATCGATGGACTAATCCCAGGGGATACCCACCTGGACACATTGAATATCGCACATTGAAGGCATCTCTTGGCTTACAGGATGCTCTTCCCCCCAATTCACCAATCCTTCCCAATATGACAAGACCCAACATATGTGAGGGACTGCTCATATCGATGAGTCATATTGACCACATCCTCATACCACAATCCCACCACTCAAGAATCTCCAAATTTACAACAAAAAAGATCAATTTCTCTGATCACCAATTGGTTATGGTGCAGTTAGTGCCAACCCAATCCCACACACAGGTGTCACCTTGGAGAAGGCTTCACCCAGAAAATATAAAATTTCCTGAGATATCTGACTGGGTTGAAAACAAGGCTACAAACCCAGAATTACAGCCCCATTCACTTTGGATCCCATCAGAACATGGGAAAATTTCAAAAAAGATTTAATCAACAAAACCTGACATATTGCATCATGCAAGTACCCGTGGACACAGCCACAAGCAAGCGTACCTTGGCAGAACTAGACCACCTGGTGTTAAATACTCCAAGATCTGGATATAGCCCTAATTGGGGACGCAAATGGGCAGAAATTTCAGCCCAACTTAACAATTTCATCTTTGAACACCAACACAGAATCAGAGTATCAAACAAAGGTAAGTTCATAAAGGAAGGTGAAACCTGTTCAACATACTTTTTCCACTAATTCCACTCCCGTGGAAACCAGCCCACATGCACACAGGTCTGCAAGACCAACGGCACCGTGGCAACTGACCCTGAGGAGATCAAGGCGGAAGTACACCGCTATTACACCAAATTCTATCGCGATATGCCAACAGATCCACAAAAAATTAAAGAATTTATTCAAACTGCCAAGATACAAAGTACACCACCAAATTACAATATACTATCCCTTATCACATGGGAGGAGCTTTGGGAAACAATTCGCGGTGCACCATGTAGGAGATGCCCAGGGCCTGATGGGATACCCTACGAATTTTACAAAAAATATTTTCAACAAATCGCCCCCTCCTATTAGCGTCAATGAACCAGAGTTTGTTGCAAACACGCCTATTACCAGGAGGCCATGAATCCTACATTATAACCTTGTATAAAAAGGGTGACAAGTTGGACCTGGCCAACTGGCACCCAATTGCACTCTCCAACATTGACACAAAAATTCTAACAAAAATTCTAGCAGCTAGATTAGGCGTAATTGCATCTGACGTTCTATCACCCAACCAGTTTGGGTTTATACCAGGGCGTTCAATATGGAACAACATTCACCCTGTTGCAAATATTTGCCAATCCAAAGCAACTGGTGCTCTGGTCTTCTTGGATCAGGAAAAGGCGTATGACCGTGTTAGCTGGCCATACCTAAAAGAATGTCTACATGCCTTCAAACTCCCACCAAGATTCATAAAATGGGCGATGCTCCTAACATAATCTGCAACCATGGCTGTATGCGGCCCTAGATTCCTAACAAACAATATCAAACCACACAGAGGGCTCAAACAAGGGGATCCCCTCAGCCCACTGCTATACAAGTTCATCTTTGACCCGCTCCTCTGAGTAACTGACTCACGTCTCATGGGGATAACCGCACAAGGACAACCAACAGTCAAGATACTGGCCTTTGCAGATGACTGCGTAGCAGGTATAGCAAACAATGAAGATTCCTGACAGCTGGAACACACTCTAGAGGAATACTCCAAGGTGAGCAATGCATCGCCCAACAAAAGGAAGACAGAAATCATCCTCTTAGGCAAATACACAAGCAATTGGGCCACAACATCAGAACCTCACACCAACACTAGAAGAAAAAACCCAATTATTTTACCCTTTGCAACACCTCCCACCACTCCTGTCTGACACCTTGGAATCTGGCTAGAATCAGGGGGTTATTCTAATGAGACAATGGAAAGTAACCTGTTACAACGGGTATCCAAACGCGTTGCCTCCCTCAAGGTAAGAACCCCAGGACTAACAGGACGAGTTACAGTTGCTAACTCGCTCATCCTCCCAATACTGTGGTACCAGGCCCATGCGATAGCCTTCTCACCTACCTTTATAACCTCAATTCGCGCGCTTATCCAGGGCTGGCTGTGGCCTGGCTCTCACCCTCCTATATGGATGGAAACACGATTTGGCCCACGCTCAAGCGGAGGCATGGGACAAATAGATTTTGAGAGCCATGCCAATCACATCCTAGGTACCTGGATAAAGGAAGCCCTTGCTCCAGACCTCCCGCAACAACATTGGTCCAGAGCAGCAAGGACTAACTTTGCACAGGCGCTCAAATTAACCAACCCACATAGTCCACCCAGACTACTTTCATACCTTGCCAAGCACCCTACTGCAAAGGGTCCGCATGGAACCTCCCCTCATTTCAAACATATCCTCCAAACTATCCGCCATATGGGATGGACCATAGAGAACATGGGTACTATACAGGGAGGGGACAACCCAGCCCCCAATTCAAATTAAGAAACCCATAAAATCACCCCCAGAGGGATATGCTCGCAACAACCCCAAGCATAGCTAGGATAGAATACCTAGATATGCTGGACATTCCCTATTATTTAACCACACAGAAAGCAATGTGGAAAATGACACACCACCCACTCCTACAACCAAGGATAAGAGCAAACGCCTGGCGCTGTTTGAGAAGGACCTATAGGATGGCAGACCGCTCCAACTCCCTCCACAAAACATGTGCAGTATGTGGAGGGGAGGGATCTCTACATCACTGCCTAGAAACATGCCCCCCAACCAAAGCTATATGGCAGGAAGTCGCACGCCTGCTCAAGATTCAAAATGAACAGGATTCTTGATATCAAAGAGTATCTTCACGCTCCAGATCGAGTCACCAATTCCATCTACCCTCCGCTCCCTAATAATACCCTTGCAATGTGGACAATACACACAATTGCATTAGATGCGTTCAAGGGCACGGTCCCAACCATTCATGGGATTATTAACAGATTCCATTACTTACTAGAGCACTTCCAAGCCTGGCTCTATGGATATATGAGATCAAGACAAAAAGCGCTCATAGAATCATGGTTCCCACTCTGGTTCCTCCACACAGACCCTTTCCTTCACACCTGCTCCATAGCAGGGGAAACCCCTCAGAGTAGTGCACCAACCCCCCCATACCTGGCAGTCCCTCTGGCAACAGGGGTAACTTGAGTACCCTGGGGCGCCCAATTTTTATATTTCTTAGTTATTCTCTTAGTTTCACATATATTCAGTAATGTCTGTCCCCTGGTCGGCTTACCTCAGTTAAATAAAAGTATTGTAGATAGCAATCAGTAAATTTATTATATTTGATCAATAAAATCAACTAAATTAATAAAATGGATTATTAGTATATTTGTTTATAAGATACTATATATAGATATAGACAATGAGTTTTAATTTTATAGAGAAATAGTAAGGGGTCAAAAAGGATATATAGAAATAGTAATATTTATTAAAAGTAGGAAAAAGAGTCACTTTTAAAAACACACTAATTTTTTTGGGGGGAAGAACTGGGGGTAAAGGTTTTGGGAAAAAGAACCTTCTCAAAAAAAATTTTGGGGAAAAAAGAATCACCTTATAAAAGCTCTAAAAAGTATGGAATAACTGAGAAATTATGAATCCTCAATAAAACTCTTTTGAAGTCAGCGCTATATTTATCTGACTTATAATAGACATTTATAATATATATACTCAGCAATGTATATTCCAAGTTGCTTATAGTTTACATTTGGACCCAATCCAGGCATTAAATATAAATTTTATTTGTGAGCAAAATTTTATAAGTCAGGTTGGAATATGGTGCCAACTTTATATTGGTTCTTTGAGGAGGCATAATTTCTTGGTTATTTCATACTTTTCAGAGCTATTTTAAAAGGAGGTTCTTTTTTCCTAACATATATTAATCTACTTAATCAAACACATTCACTGATCTACTAAACTGACATCTGAAAACTTTAGATCTGATAGGTTCAATCTATTTAAGTGAGTGGGTGAGAATTGGCAAATATTAGCTAATAATTCACCAAATTGCTCACCTGAAACTATATAAAAATCAATCAGAGTTTTAAGTGGATTATTAAGTAAATTTAGGATAACCAGCTGTTAGGATTTTTGCCCATATTCCTAGCCTGATAGATTACCTGGTATTTCTAGGGGAAAATTCCCTAAGGTAAAGTGAATCAGAAATTAATTAGCCCAAGTTTTGGAGGAAATATGTTTGGGAGATTTTGGGATATTTGCCTGATCATATCTGTTGAAGATCAATCCTGATGAATACCTAAGATCTTGTCAGGTGGAGTTGCCGATGAAATAGGGCATCTGATAGTGATTAAATATCAGGTGTACCAATTGGAATTGATCAGGTTTCATCACTGACTGATTGGGAATAAATAGCAAGTTGTGAGGTGAGTGATACCATCTGCAACTAGAAAATTGATTGGTTGGTAAGTGACCTG
The DNA here is from genome assembly GCA_022478985.1 of Massospora cicadina. Taxonomy (NCBI): domain Eukaryota; kingdom Fungi; phylum Entomophthoromycota; class Entomophthoromycetes; order Entomophthorales; family Entomophthoraceae; genus Massospora; species Massospora cicadina. The sequence continues at coordinate 14,576 of JAKSZP010014790.1, forward strand.
CCATAATGGATAATAAGTCACATTACCTAAGCAGGTTGCTAGCCAATTATGGTTAGTTTTTTTGGATTGAGAGGAAAATGTTAGGGAAACATTTTCTGAATCTTTCCGTTTGAGGTCTTGAGGATGTCCAATGATGGAATCCTAGCCAGGATGGGGAAGACCATCGCTGCTGAGACAAGGAAGGGTGATTCATTGGCAATGGCTGCCATTTCATCAAAAAGGTGTCAACTGAAGGTTAGACAGCCAAATCCCCTACTATATAATTCCCTAGGATTTATTATAATAAAAAACAGAAAAACCTAGCTTTAGATAAATAGTAATATTATCAATTTTGGTGTATAGTTAGACTATCAGTTTCTATTGTGTTGTTCTATCTCAAGGATATTATTGCAGAAGGCAATAATTGGAAGACTCTCAGAGAGAAGAGTTAAGATCCAAGTGGGGATCTAGAGATGAAGGAACCACAATCAGGGATAGCTGCTGACTGTGTGTTGAACTGAGAGAGACTGTCACTGGGGTATCTTAATGAAGATCGGGTGGACAAGAGTATAGGGAATGAATCACTATGAGTACAACTTCAAGAGTATTCAATAAGAAATACTGGTCAAAAATTGGGCCAAATAATAGTTCAATCTCAACTACAGATAATAGTATCCATACTATTATTGATTAATACATTCTATACAATGCAATGAAGTACACAAGGAAATTGAACCTGTGCAGTAAAAAGGTTACTGGGTTGACAGCTGATAATTACCTAGAGTAAATTTTTACAAGTTGATGCTCACTACAGTGGTAGTTGAGTGAAGAATCTATTATAATGTTGTACAAAGAAGAAATACACAAGCTGTGGACTGAGATCGCCACTGTAAATTAGAATGCCTTAAACTTAGTGGACCATCAGGAGTTTGCAGCCTTGGAAGGGCGAGTCACCAAGGTGGAGGAAGGAGTAGAGAATGTAGCTACCTTTGGGAACGAGTTACTCAGCAAAGTAAACTTGTCGAAGAAGAAAGAAGGGACCTCATTTAAGAGGTTTTATACTTGAAAACAGAGCAAGAAGCGGATTTCATTTGTTTAAGAGTTTGGTGCAGATATTGAGAAATTGATCAAAGAAGTGGAGGAACTGAAAGCTCACAGATGTGCTTGTGAGCCTGATATGGCAAGTGATGCCAAAGAGAGAAGTTCTCACACAATACTTGGGAAGTTGAATACCCCAAGAAATATGCCAGCCACTTTTAATGCCATTTCAAAGATGCTGAATGAAGTTACTCCAAAAGTTAGCTGAGTAGCTAAACTGAGAGAGTCAGCCAGAAATGACTCAGAGGAATCTAGGGCAACGCCAAAATTGCCAACATTCCATCAGGATAATGCCCCAGCGTTTTTCAACTGTTTGACATGACTATGAATGGCTACAGAGATTGTCAAAAGGCGTTAACAGTCATGAACTGCCTGGACATTGACTGTCATAACCTATTGTTACCTCACCTAGAGGGGGACAGCTGATCATATGCCAAGGCAAAGGCGGCCATCATGAAGGAGTTCAGGAGTCTGGCTCACATGTTGAAATGCAAGCAAGGATTTATGGGAATTTTATCCATAAAGATGAGTCTCTTGCAAGCTTCGCGGATCAATTTTATCAGGAGTCACAGATCCTGGCTGGAGCGAAAGTATTGGACGACTTTGATGCCAGAATCGCTTTGCAAGCGGCCTTTCAGTCTTATCGCGTTTTCATCATATAATGTCTTCTGTGTTTGCAATGGAGATAACTACCTCGCAAATGGTAGACAATTTGAAGATTTTGGGAGCAACGTTTGATGCTCCTAATAGAAGCTTCAAGTCAAATCTGGTACAAAATCCAAATTCTATGAAGGGAAACAAAGGAGCAAAAGAGGCTACCATTTGAACTGTGCCAGGAAATAAGCCCAAAGAATTCAGATGGTTAAGCAAGAAAGAGAAGGTCTGCTATCAGTGTGGTGGAAAAGGACATTTTGCCATACACTGTAAAAAGCTGAAGGATCAGATTAACGTGGTCCAGGTCAAGGAGACAGCAGCCGCCAAGGATTTGGGAAAAGGGCCCACTGCCTAGACAAGGAACAGTCTAGAGCGGCGGAGAAACCTGTTCCTCCTGATATCATGAATGAAGAAATTGACATTAGTGATCTGTTTGTAGATGACAAGCAGGATCAGCTATACTAAGTGGTCAATATGGATGTGAATGCTGTGATTAGAGCTGGGGCAAAGAAAATCAACCCCAAGATAATCCAGGAAGTTGCCCGGCCATATGCCTGACAACTGGTGGAGAAGCTTCAAACTGCTGAGAATCCTGAAGAGTTATCAGACATCTGTTTAGGTGAGGCCAATCTGTCTATCCCCCTCAGCGCAATAAAGGAATTGTTTCCTGAATTATTGGCACAAATTATTCACACCCTAGATTCAGCTAATAATGCCGCCATTCACTCAGTAAATACTATATTACAACATCTGAATGTACATATATATATACAAGTGAATTGAGTGAGGGTGAGGGCGATTGTCAACAGCGAAGTATCCATCAATATTGTCTCAACCAAGCTGGTAAAGGAGATGAAGATTTCGCTGGACTTGAAGCATGAGAGAGAATATGGGACAGCTGGGCTGAACACCACTGTTTCCTGTGGAGCATATAGTGCACTGCCACTATAATTCATGTTGTTGGTGGTATCTGCACCAGCCATAGTTTTTGCAAACCAAAACTATGATATCCTGATTAGAACAGAGTTTCTACGGAAGTACGGAGTTAAATGTAACTTCAAGGATAATACATTGACCATCCTGGGTCAGACGTTACCATTGGTATACCAGAAGGATGGTGAAGCTCCATTACATCGGAGAAACAACTTCATTAATCTGATATACAATGATGGCATTGTACTGATTTGATATCAATTAGTTGGTAGAAAGCGATGCAAAATGCCGGCAGAAATCCTAGAGAACTGGGGAATTCCATTAAAGATCAAGAAAGAGAGGACCATACCAGCTGGATCGCAGATAATAGTTGACACAGGGTTGACTTTGGAGATTTCTGAACTGTTGTATGGGGAAGTCAGAAGCCCCTGGAAGAAGTCCAGAGTGAAGCCATGGGTGGCTCCTGGGATAATAATGCCAGGCCATGGAGAAATTTGAGTTCTCCTGGTGAATTTGAGCAAAAAACCAATGATCAAGAGGAATCAGATCATCACATTTGTTCATCTGATCCCAATAGCCAAATTGAAATGATTCCATGATTTTGGGTCTCTCAATGAAATGGGATTACTGGCCAGGGTAGCCAAAAGCATCAACCTATTAGTTGATCGAGAGCAGCTTGCTGATCTGCCAGAAGGCCAGCAGGAGGAGGTGCTCAAACTATTTGAGAAATATTGGGAAGTGTTTGCTCAGGATGACTACAATTTGGGATGCTCACAAGATGTAATTCATAAGGTTGACACCAGGGAAAATTTACTAATAAGGATGGGACCAATCCAATAATTGAAATCTGCTGAAGCGGTAGTGGAGGATGAAATCAGCAAACTAGTGAAGCATGAACTTCTAGTTCCATCATCAAGTCCCTGGGCAAGTCTGATTTTGATCATGAAGAATAAGGATGGATCAAACTGGGTGGTAATTGACTACCAAAGGCTGAACAAAATTATGATAAAGGATTCATATCCCCTACCAAGGATCAACAATGCACTAGATTGTTTAGGAGAAGTGAAGTATTTCTCCATGATGGATCTGATCTCAAGATATTGGCAGATCGACTTGCCAAAGGAAGACCAGGAAAGATTTGTGATTATTATTGTGCAGGGGCTATATCAACCAATTAGGATGCCCTAGGGTCTCTGCAATGCGCCTGCAACGTTTCAGAGGGCCATGGATGGGATACTAAGCAGCTTGAAGTTGTCAGGCGTCCTGGTATATCTGGATGATATCAACGTGTTCAGTAGGACGTTTACTGATCACCTCCACCACTTGGAATAAGTATTTAAGTGACTATCCGCAGCCAACCTGATGATCAAGCCAAGGATGTGCCACTTCTTTAAGATAGAGTTGGAATACCTGGGATTCGAAATTAACTCAAGTGGATTGCAGCCACAAAGCCAGAAGATAGCAGATATAGAGCGTATGGCTGTACCAAAGAGTGTCTGATACATCCAAGTATTCTTTGGGATGGTTGGATACTATAGAAGATTTATTTGGGACTTTGCCCGAATAGCTGAGCCATTATTCCATTTATTAAAGGATCCAAAAAAGGATTCATATGGAATGAAGAGGCCCAGGGCTCCTTTGATGAGTTACGCAGGTATTTGATAGATTCGCCAATTCTGCTTATCTGAATTTCAATTGGGAGTTTATCATTCAAACTGATGCTTTGTTGATGGCAATTGGCACCATACTGAGCCAATTAGACAAACTTGGGGATTAGCATCTGGTGGCATATGTGAGCCAGACACTCTCAGCTGCTGAGAGGAACTACACCATGACTGAGCAGGAATGCCTTGTGGTCATATATGCATGTAAGCAGTTTTGGGTTTAAATTCACAGAACGCACTTTAAGGTGGTGACAGACCACTCTTCACTGCGTTGGCTGCACAATCTAAGAGAACTGGAAGGATGACTGGCCCAATGGGCACTTAAGCTTCAGGCTTACAATTATGAGATAGTACACCAAGCAAAGGCTTCTCACCAGAGCGCGGATGGCTTATCGCGGTTGCCAATGGTCCAGTTGGTATACCCACAGGTGGATGAGCTATTCCAGAGAATGGTTGAAGGAAGAATCGAGGATAAGCCCCAAGAAATCCAAGGTGCGCTTTGAAAAGTGATGGAAAACACCGAGACTATGGATGGACAAGTATTCAAGACAATCAATAGGAAGCAGCTATTATTTCTGAAACTATTGAAAGAGCAGCAATAGTACAGGAAGCCCACAAGGTTGTCAGGCATGGAGGCCTGAGGAAAACAACCAACCATATTTGCCAGTATTATTACTGGGTATCAATCAACTATGATGTCACGGACTATCTGGATTGTTGCATGGAGTGCCAGCTGCACAAACCACACAAGAATACAACTGGATACTGACTGGTCCGCCCTGGATTCACCTGGCACATGGTGTCCATTGATGTGATGGGACCGCTGATGATGAGCACAGGGGGAGTTAAGTACATCATAGTTGCTATTGACCATCTGATGAGATGGGTCAAGATAAAGGCTCTGGCAAAAGTAGACGCTACCAGCACCGTGAAGTTCATCCTAGAACAAGTGGTATACCATCATGGATGTCTGCAAGTCCTGCTGGATAATAATGGGACCAACTTCACATCTCATGTGATCCCGAGGCTAAATGAAATAATATGGATCTGAGGAGTTGTGTCAGTACCATACCAGCTGGAGACAATTGGACTGGTAGAACGGGTCAATGGGACACTGGCTGTGACACTAAGAAAGCTAGTTGCAGGGAGAACTTCCGTGTGGGAAATGTGCCTGAGTTTGATGTTTGCCTACAACATTAGTCATCATACAGCGATGGGAAAGATGCCGTTTAAATTATTATATGTAAGAAAGTCTGAATTGCCACCAATTTTATATTTGATGGTGTAACCTACGTTGGGGATGAGTACCGAGCAATACTTGAACTGACTGATGAGTATCATGATTGATATGCAATTGCAAGCATTTGATACAACCTTGAAGAAAAGGATATGAGTAAAATTGACAGATGACAAGAATTTGACCATCATTAGAAGAATATTGAATAGGGGAAAAGAGTCACCTATTGTGATACACATGGTTTTGGACAAAGAAACAAATTAGATGTGTTGTGGTCAGGTCTGTTCAAAGTAATCACCAAGATGGTGACCGATGCTTACTCCATCAAGAATCTCTTGGATGGAAGAGCTGTAAATGAAGTCCACGCTACGTATCTAAAGCGTTGAATTGATGAAAAATAAAAGAGTCCCCAAAGGACCAATGAACCATTAAGTTGGTCATGTCCTGATGATTAGTCAAGTCTGAAAAAAGGACCTCTGAACCAATCTAGATGGTTAAGTCCAAAAAGGACCTCTGAACCATGGAAAACTGGTAGGTTTAAGTACCTAGGATCCAGTTTGGGGAAAAGATGGACCTCTGAACCAAAACAAGGTCAAGTCCCATGTAAAAAAAGAATAAAGATAAAAAATTGATAAAATATATTGGAAAAAGATTATAAACTGCATAGATAAAAAAGCTGATATATTTTTATAATTTTTATTTTTATTGATCATCCTCAGTATGGGGATGATTCCGCCTATGTCACCTCTTGGGGGAGGGAGGATGGATCATGGTAGGAATAAACAGGCCATCAAAAGAATATGCGATTGGATGCTAGCGAGGGCGAGATCTACACAAAAACACGTTCATTGAGTGGATGCTGAGCCCTGAGAAAAAGCAACTAGGGGAAGGGAAATTGAGATGTCAGAAGATGCCAATTGCAAACCCCAGAGCGGGGAGGAAAGCAGCATTATAAAAAGAGGCAATCAGCAGATAACCCTGAGTAATCCTGATATGGCAGAGCTGGAAGATTAGTCCTGAGCGCCTGCTGATGGGATTCATCAAGGACACCAGACATGTGGGCCAGCAACAAAGAAGGGATACTTGACAGGGGTTGCCAAATTATGCCCCCTATCAACGCCATCAATGGAAGATACCAATGTGAAGTTCTGGAGAAGAGATAGTTGTGCAGAGAGCAGATTGCATCCTGCAAGTGGTGACTACGGGCTTCACAGAAGCTAAAGCTGAACAATTGGTGGAAACCAGATGAGGCTAGAAGCTTCATAGACCAACTTTAAAGAACATGGCCAGCAAAGCGAAGAGCATAAGCAGCAGTATCATGATCTAGAAGGTTGTCAAGATCAGAGGGATTCAGCGCTAATGTCAAAGCCTCAGAGACTTGGGTCCGGAGTTCAACATAGGGGAGCTCAAAGTGTATGCTGTTACCAATTGAGAGCTTAGAGACCAGAACAGTGGATTTGTAAAATTGGCTAAGTTGGAAGAGGAACTCAGGGAGCTAGTCTGACCTGGCCAGAAACAACCAATCTAGAGCAACCGGCATAATCTCCAGAGCATCTATGATGATGTTTGGAGCATCAGCAAAAGGAGCCAAATCCAGGAGGGTTTCTAAGTCCAACTCTGGAATCAACTGCAGAGGAAGAGTCAGCCAAGAGTTGTTTGAAATGATGGCCAGCCTGGTTTCAGAGGGATTAGTTACCATTTCCAGTAATTTGATGGAAGGACTAGCCGCTTGCACCAGACTAGGTGTATGAGTCCTGGAAGGACCATAAAAGAGGTTCCATTGAGCATCCTGACTCATCTTCTGGAAGAGACAGAGGTCTGGATTAGACATACTATTGAGGAGCTGCTAGTAACAAGGTTTGGAATTTGACATATGAGCTGGACAAGAGGGGGGATGTCAGATCTACATAGAAGTTGACATTATGCAATCTATAATTTATCAAGCTCCAATTTTGGGGAAATTAATCTCAAAATAAATGAGACATGCTCTCCAAGTGAAGAATTAGGAATGACTTACAGCCAAGAGGTTATGAGCAAATTAACAAGGGCAAATAAGAAATAAGTATTCTTAATTAAGCTGAAAAACAAACATTGACATCAAGAGTCTCCTGTTTAGGACAAGGAGAAAATCAGGAAATCAAGGATGCCTGACCAAAAATCCTGAATATGACAGTGGGCCATATTCCCTGAGGAGGGAAAATTGGATCCCAGGACTAATATTGTCATGAGTAAATCGATCATCCCAGCATGACAGAAGGTCATGGGGACTGCGCTCCTGAAAAGGCGGTAGTGAGGAGGAAGAGGAAGAATGCCATATGCTGAAGGTCATCCTGAGCAGCGTTGATATTGATGACTGTACTTTGCTTGAACCAATGAAGAATCCAACCAAGTGTCTAAGTGGTGTTCTCATGCCCCGGTCCTTTTCTCACTGGAAATCTAGGCGAGAGGGGGGATGTGTTGGGATTTTTGCCCATATTCCCAATCTGCTGGATAACCTGTTATTGCTAGGGAAAAATTCCCTAAGGCAAAATGAATCAAGAACCAGTTGGCCTGAGTTTTGGAGGAACTACATTAGGGGGATTTTGGGATATTTGCCTAGTTGTATCCATCGGGGATTGATCCAGATGAATACCTAAGATCTCATCAGGTAGAGTTGCCAACAAAATAGGGGCATCTGATAGTGATTAACTATCAGGTGTACCAATTGGAATTGGCCAGGTTTCATCACTGACTGATTGGGAATGAATAGCAAGTTTTGAGGTGAGTGATACCACCTGCAACTAGCAAATTGATTGGTTGGTGAGTGATCTGCCATAATGGGTAACAAGTCCCATTACCTAAGCAGGTCGCTAACCAATTATGGTTGGTTTGCTTAGATCAAGAGAAAAATGTTAGGGACACGTTTTTACCTTTTTCCATTTGAGGTCTTGAGGATATCCAATGACGGAATCCTAGCCAGGATGGGGAAGAGCATTGCTGCCAAGATGATGAAGGGTGATTCAACAGCAATGGCTGCCATTTCATCAAAAAGGTATCAACTGAAGGTTAGACAGCCAAATTCCCTACTATATAATTCCCTAGGATTTACTATAATAAAAAAACAGAAAACCTAGCTTTATATAAAAGTAATATTATCAATTTAATATATAGTTAGACTATCAGCTTCTATTGTGTTATTCTACCTCAAGGATATTATTGCAGAAGGCAATAATTGGAAGACTCTCAGAGAGAAGAGTAAAGATCCAAGTGGGGATCTAGAGATGAAGGAACCACAATCAGGGATAGCTGCCAACTGTGTTGGGCTGAGAGAGACTGTCACCAGGGTATCTGTTGAACATTCTCCTTTTTGATGTAAGAAAAAGAATGTTGGAGGTATTAGTGCTCCTAAATCTGCTACTATGATTGGACCATCACCTGCCCAATCTTCTAATCATATTGTGGATATCAACGGTATGAGTACCCACAGTGAAAAGACCTTAGTGGATTCTCAGTGGAATCCTAACAACCGGAAAAATACAATTTATCATAAAAATTAGCTTAAAAAGGTAATAATTATTAATAGGATTACTCTGACTCCTCAGTCAAATTTGAGGAGTATAATATCGCATGGATCTGAACCTCCGCAAGGCAACAAGATTTTACCCATCAATGATTGGGTGCAAGTTAACAAATCATTACCATCTGAGTCTAACCACTGCTGAGGTGCAAAGATTTTACTTGAGGATGATAGGGTAAAAATTAGCCAATCATTACCATCTAAGTCTGACCACCGCCAAATTACCCAATCATTACCATCCAAGTCTGACCACCACCGAGGTAAAAAGATTTTATTCGCTGGTGATTGGATACAATTCATCAGATTGTTACCGCATGGGTCATTTTTGCCTCCAAAAAATTTTTATCTTTGATCTGATAGGCCAAAAGCCTATATTTCCTAATTTAGATAACTGAGCTTTGCATTCTTTTGCCTTGAATACCCCTGATCTCAAAATTTGAACTAGTTTAAATAGGAAAAACTAGTATTGAGAAAGGGACCTTTCCTGGTTTTGCCTGGCTTGAATAATAAAAAACATAAAAAACTTTAATAAGTGTTATTTTATACTTTTATTAAAAAGTAAACATCTCCCTTTAATATATTATTTGTGTCATCCATTGGCGGATCCCACAAATTGGTGCACTACAGAGGTCAAGCCCCCTGAATACTATGATAAGTATTAAAAAGAAATGGAGAGTGTCACCTGTTGGGTGTGAAATGGGGAAGAGACTGAAGAAGATGATCGCATGGACAGTCCTACTGCTTTGACATGAAGGAAAACAATTTGAGCACATATTAATACCTGAGTCTCATTGCATCACTTGGCCAGCCACTGAAGCTGTGAGAGACCTTACTCATGGTATTCTTAACCCTGGCAAAATTGCATCTCGTGAATGAGCGTCATTGGTAGAGGAACGCCACTTGTTTCTCTATGAGACTAGTGTCCTCCCAGAGACCTATGGTCAGCTTACAAATTTGACCACCTACATAGGCAAGTTTGCTCATCCTGCCTTGGTCCATATGATGCATCTCTTAGCCAGCCATCATGAAGAGCTTCATCGACACCTAGACACCCATGCAGCTCTGAATTTAACTTATGACAAGTTGTATCAACTGACCTCCAAACATCTTGGAGCAGTTAAATCTGGTGTGGAAGCTAATCGCAACTATATCATACAGCTGCATAACTGACTTACTACTATGGACACTGGGATTGTAAAGTATGTCAAGGAGGCCATGAAGATATTCCAGGATGAACTGAATGCATCTTTTGCTAGTACCCGCTCATTGTTGGAGGAGTTTGCTAAAGAACTTGAAAAGCAAAATGAGCAAACATATTGTAACTTTCAGCCCCGACTCTGTCCTTCAAGAGAAATATGAACAGCGTGTGGCTGTGGTGGAGCAACAGCTAATTCAGTCCTTTTCGCATGTTTATGAGCTTGAACGTCATCTGTTGCTTGAACCATCTAGTGCCACCACCACCCTCGCGGCCAAGGTTGTTTAACTAGAAAAGGAGCTAGCTCTCAAAGCTTCATTCAAAAATACCAAATATTTGGCACGTCATTTGACTGAATGTGAAATTGAAGCTAAAGCGATGAAAGCTTCGCTGGAAAGCCCTGTGCTATTGAAGGAAGTATTTAGTTAAATAATGCAGGTCAAGTGGAAGTATGAGCAGATCAAGGATGGAGTACAAGGACCAAGTTCTCACTCTCGTGATGATGAAGGGTGTAAACAAATGAAAGAAGAGCTGAAGAACTATGTGAAAGCTGTGGAAACAGCTCAATCAACCCTAAGTTCAATGGTGTCACAACTCCATTTTCAAGTCTCTGCAATGGAGAACTGAGTGGAAGATCTTGAAACTCAAAAATCAGGGATCAAAGCTCAATTGAGACTATGTGAATCTGGGCCCCTAGAAATCCTCTCTAACATGGAAACCCAGCTTGAAGCCATGCATGACCAGTTTGATTGCCTTTTGTGGGCCTTTGATCAGTTAAGCTACCACTCTGAAACCTCGGAAGCAGAAGCTCCAGCTATTCATACCCTTTCTGGGAATGACTATCATTCATTCAAACCTACATTTAAAGACAAGTTTATCCCCAGCGAGGGTAGCATTGCTACATTTTTATACATTTATGAAGCAGCTATGGAAGGAGTGACTGATCGTCAGAAGGCCAAGCACATCCTTTCCTGTTTGGGCCACATGGCACAGGAGGTGATGGTCCCACATATGGATGCTCTTAGCACCTGGTCCAAAGTTAAAGAGGCTCTCATAAACACGTTCAGCTCAAAACAAGCTTTAAGCATGAAAAAGCAAGCCTTTATGCGTATGAGTATTTGAAAAGGAGAGTTTTGGCTGCCTTTGTGGAACAATTCTATATGGAAGCCCAGACATTGCTAACCTCAAAGATGTTGACTTTGGATGATGCTATAGCCACCGTTTTGACTGGAGTGGCTACTTACTCATCACTAGCAATGCACATCACCTCTGTTAAATGCTATTTCCATACCGTCCAAGACATCAAGGAAGAGTTAATAGATGTCACTGATTTCCATAAGCCTGAAGTTCCATGTGGAGCCAAATCTTGTCCTTGCATTTTAACCATTGAGGACTCACAGCCTAAGCCTTGGGCTTTAGCTATTGAAGACAAGAAGGAGCCCCTTCAGATAAAGGGCCTGGAGAGCAAAACCCCAAAGCAAAACATCCTGAATGCCTTTGGTGCAGATACTGCAACAAGTTTGGACATAAGGAGGCTATGTGCTGGAAAAAGAAAGCTGAAGCTGAGGAACAGGAGCAGGGAAAAGAAATGTCAGCATAGGGAAAGGCACCCCTATTGCTGACAAAACTAATGTGCCTAACTCACTTAATCAACTTATGCCATTACCTTGCATTACAAATACCCCAGGGGATGATTCTGAGGGGGATACAGATGAGGTTGGCTATTATGTTGTAGGGGCACCTGCTGAAGTGGAAGTTCCTGATTGCTTGAATGCTGGAGGAGTAGATGAGGCTACCATACCTGAAGAGACATATCTCAGCCAAATTCTAGGGGAGCCAATCGACATTGATACTGCCAGCAATGCAGATGAGGTGTTGTCTCACCTTATTCACCCTATCCAGCATTGCTACACCATGAAGTCCATCAAGGAAAATTACCCCAAGACCACATGTAAACTAACCTCCAATTTTCATCTTAGGGAGGTCTTAGTGCTATCACCCACTTTTGGGGGGATATTTATGAAGGTCAAAGTGGTGATCCAAAAAGTTCAGGTGATAGCCATTTTAGATACAGGCTCCTCAGTGAACGTAATCTCCTCCAAGCTGATGAAAAAGATCAAGCTTGCACCTGACTTGGAGTACAACCAAGACTTTGAAACTGCTGGTCCTAACAACACCCGTGCACTTGATGCTTACTCATCACTTCCCATTTGTATTGGGAAGCTTATTCCATTGGCCCCCACAGTGGCTTTGGATAACCACGCTTATGATATACTTATAGGTACTCAGTTTATGATTGAGTATGATAGTATTATCAATATGAAGCAAGGGTTCTTGTCATTGCTTAATTACAAAGTTCCCTTAGTTCTAGCCAATACCAAACCCAGCAAGAAGGATTACTCTTGCATGTACACCAACCTCATAAAAACAGTGACAAAAAAGGGCAGGTTGCCAATAAGCTCTGCACCCCTTCTTACCTCTCAAGTGGATGAAAAGGTACTACACTACCATAACTGCAACACCCCTACCAATATCCTTGAGGGGGGCAATGTTGGACATTCTCCTTCTTGATGTAAGAAAAAGAATGTTGGAGGTATTAGTGCTCCTAAATCTGCTACTATGATTAGCCTATCATCTGCCCAATCTTCTAATAATATTGTGGATATCAATGCTATGAGTACCCACAGTGAAAAGACCTTAGTGGATTCTCAGTGGAATCCTAACAACCGGAAAAATATAATTTATCATAAAAATTAGCTTAAAAAGGTAATAATTATTAATAGGATTACTCTGACTCCTCAGTCAAATTTGAGGAGTATAATATCGCACGGATCTGAACCTCTGTAAGGCAAGAAGATTTTACCCATCAATGATTGGGTACAAGTTAACCAATCATTACCATCTGAGTCTAACCACCGCTGAGGTGCAAAGATTTTACTTGAGGATGATAGGGTAAAAATTAGCCAATCATTACCATCTAAGTCTGACCACCGCTGAGGTAAAAAGATTTTACTCACTGGTGATTGGATACAATTCATCAAAGTGTTACCGCATGGGTCAGTTTTGCCTCCAAAAATTTTTTATCTTTGATCTTATAGGCCAAAAGCCTATATTTCCTAATTTAGATAACTGAGCTTTGCATTCTTTTGCCTTGAATACCCCTGGTCTCAAAATTCAAACTAGTTTAAATAGGAAAAACTAGTATCAAGAAAGGGACCTTTCCTGATTTTGCCCAGCTTGAATAATAAAAAATATAAAAAACTTTAATAAATATTATTTTATACTTTTATTAAAAAGTAAATATCTCCCTTTAATATATTATTTGTGGCATCTATTGGCAGATCCCACAGTATCTTAATGAAGATCAGGTGGACAAGAGTATAGAGAACAAATCTCTACAAGCATAACTTTAAGAGTATTTAATCAGAAATACTGGCCAAGCATTAGATAAAATAAAATAGTTCAATCTCAACTACAGATAATAGTCTCTATACTATTATTTTTTTTTTTTTAGTACTAGATGGTCCCAACCCAAGGGGGGGATTCATCGATGTGTCTCTATACTATTATTGATTCTTATATTCTATATAATATGATGAAGTACATTAGGAAATCAAACCTATACAGTAAAAAGGTTACTGGGTTGATAGCCAATAATCAACCTAGAGTAAATTTTTATACCAGCTCACCAACCACAAGGGCAATAGCAAAGCCGTTAGTCCAAGTGGTTCAAGCAGTGCTGGCACAGCCTTTAGGCTCAGTGTGAGCTCATAAACCCAAGCAATGCTGGGTAGCTCCACAAGTTATAGAAAAAAGTGATTATGCCAGGATTTAAACAGCTGATTTATGGAATTTAAGTAGAGCCAAAAGCTGAGCCAATTATGCTAGAGGAGTATTTTAAAAATCAATTGGACTTTTGATTCAAAGTTTTGATTTAGATTAACTTGTTAATTACTCAAAGTCCACTAACCACTTAACAAAACCATTTAAAATATCAATCAACTGAATATCTAACTGCTCAGCCATAACTATATACCGACTACCATCAAAAATATATAGGATTTTCACTTATTACATATAAAACTTTTTTATTTTGAACATAAAAATTAAACTTTTAATGGATTCTTGTATTGTCATCGGAGATACATAAGTGCGTCAATTTTAAAAACCTCTAACTAGCCTAGAAGGTAGTTGAAAATCAATCGTAAGATTTGAGGACACTGGGGAGGATACCCAGTGGTAAGATTATGGACCCTCTACCACTGCCTTCCTGAGTTCGATCCCGGTCGATGAACTTTGGGTAGGGGACAATTATGACTGTGTTGGCGTTGCGCACCAATACCCGAACCCGAGATAGAGAATAGCAAAGGTGGTCTATGGAGTTCCTAGCCTATCATACGCCGCGCGTGGAGGTTTTCCGGGTTTTATCCTCTTTTCCCATTCATTTGATTTCCCTTTAATCGGTGCGGAATCGTTCCTAGATCGGCCCACCTCGAATAAAATTAAAGGTTTGAGGACACCTCCATTGTGAATTAAAGAAAAGCAATTAATAAAACCATTGAACCGATCAAATCAACCAATTATATACCAAACCACTTAGCCTAAACCGTTGGTCGAATTGAATCAACCAAATATTATCAAACCCCTCAGTTGAAATGATACCCAATTCTCATCAAATTAAATATATAATTTTCATCTCTTATATAAGACTTTTAAATTATTATGCTTATGAATAAAAGCTAACATTATTTTTCCTTTTTCATAGGATATCTGTTAATTTTTGAAATTGGTTAAGTAGTTTAGGAAAAGAGGTCGAACATACATGCATATACAATGATTTTATTTATAAGATGATTTTTAAACTATCACAACTAAACGCCGATCAATTTAAAAATTATTTCAATTAATATTGAATCCTTCTGCGCTACCTCCGAGTTCGATTCCGGTACTGGAACTTTGGGTAAGGGACAATTTGACTGTTTTGGCGTTGCGCACCAATGCCCAGAACTGAGATAGCGAATAGCAGAGGCGGTCCATGGAGTTCCTGGCCTATCATACGCCACGCGTGGAGGTTTTCTGGATCTTGTCCTCCTTTCCCATTCATTCGATTTCCCTTAATCGGTGCGGTATCGTCCCCAAGTCAGCCCCCACCTCGAATAAAATAAATATTGAATCCTTCTGTTATCAGCTATCCTGTCTGCTGTCACTCGTTTTAATTAGGACAATCCAACTAATCACTTAAGTAATTTAACTATCCCATTATTATTCCTTAGAAGTCAAATGAAAAAATACAATGATGACATCACAGCATGATGATATAATGGTAAAAAGTTGTGAATAAATGTCCAATCATTAGACATATTCATGCACTTGGGCCTTTTACTGCAAGATAAACTTGATTTAATTATTTCACATTGAGGCATCCACTAAACTGTTGCACACGTCTTTTTAGAATGGGAAAAGGCGTTTATTTTTATGCTGTTCACGTAGGAACAAACCCTGGAGTTTACACAAACTGGTATTTATTTCTAGCAGCTTTTATTTAATCAAAATTAAGGTCAGATTGCGAAGCCCAGATCAAAGGGGTTTCCGGTGCCAAATATAAGAAATTCAAAACAAATAAAGAGGCAGAATTTTTTGTTAAAAATGGAGTTTCTGCCAGTGATAATGATAGTGTAAAAATATTTGAAGAGAAAAGTGAGCTTTCTAGTAATATAGCTGAACAAATACTGTTTTGTGAAAGTTTTGAGAATTCTAAGTTAAGTTCAAATACTTTGACTTTTTCCGAGCATTCGCTTATAAAAGAAAATTTTGAACCTGAAAAAACGTGTACTATTTTTGATGTTTCTGCCCTTGAAAATTCTATGGTTTGGTATGTTAAAAAATTGACTAAATATTTATTTTTTACTAAGAATTCTGTTGAAGTTATATATACTGATGGCGCTTCACGTGGGAATGGCAAAGAAGGAGCAAGGGCTGGATTTGGTGTATTTTTTGGTGAAGGAGATCCACGAAATGTCAGTGAACGTTTGCAGGGCACAAGACAAACAAACCAAAGAGCGGAGCTGATGGTAAAAATTATACTCTTTAAGAAGTTGCTTCTAGCATTTTATAAATCATGTTATTTTTGTGCAAATCTATTTTTTCTTTTTATGTAGGGTTACTTTTATAGGCAGCCATTCGTGCCCTAGAAAAATCCAATCCTAATAAAATTGTTGAAATTCGTACTGACAGCGTATATCTTGTTCGAGGTTAGTTTTATTTTTTAGTTAATCTTTTTTTTATTTTGCAGTTCACTAAAGATCGCTTTAGGAGTGACAGAATGGATTCCAAATTGGCTTAAAAAGGTTGGGTTACGAACAAGGGACCTGTTGAAAACCGAGATCTTTTTGAGCTTTTGTATAAATACGTTGCGGAACGCGCTTTGGAGGTTCGCTGGGTATGTCTTAGACGGTTTCCTAATTTATTAACTTAGCTAAAGCACATAATATATTTAAAGACTCTTCTAGTATGCTTTTAAAATTTGATTTATGCCAACAACTTTAGCTCGTTTTTAATACTTACAGCAGTCTTATTAAAAGGGAACGTTTATCAAATTAAAAAAATTATTCTAGGTCCATGTCCCTGCGCATTCCGGAATCATTGGCAACGAACTGGCTGATCAACTGGCTGTTGCAGGTGCATATCTTGATTAAAACGGGTAATAATATATTGCTACAGTTAAGGCTATCAATTTTTTTATTTTTTAAAAACATGAACCAATTTTTATTTGTATTTTTTATCTTATTAACGCTAATCCCAGTTGAAGCTCGACAACTCAAATTTTATATATTTTTTGCCTTTATAAGCTTTAAATATTATATTGGAATTCAAGTCACACGATTTGATTCTAGCTAAGTATTCAAGTACTACTTGCATCCTTATACGGTATTGTTGTGGTTCTTATTTTGGAATAACATGGCTGAAATATAGTTTATTTGAAGCCACACCTATTAAGCAAGCGGTAATAGCCTGAAATTCTATACAATTTAAGTTATAAGTTTTTGGAAGGTTCACAAAGTTATAGGAAACGAATTATGATCCTCGTGATATCTCAAGCTTTATATATTTAGATCTTTGGGAATAATAAGTAGCTATGGACTTTTAGCACTCAATGACAAGCAGAACAATAAACTGACTTTTCGAAGTATTTTTTTAACCTTTCCCAAAAGGATTTTTGTTATTTTCTAAAATTGTTTATTCAAGGTAAGCCGCATTATTTTTTAATATTGCCTCTTTTTATACTCTGAATACCTATTTTATTTTTTATTGCTTTTGATTTATAATAATTTGATATATTTATCCTTGCAGTATAATCAGCAAAATAAACAGTGTCTCGGGGTTTATTCATTTAGCTGGAGATAATCCGGAATTTGCTCATCCAGATTTTGAATACCATAATAATATTCAAGGTTCAGGCTTACTACTGCGTAAGTTTGGTTGTAGATTTGACCTTAATATTTTATTGGTTTTTTATATGCAGACAAGATATTTACACAGTATGGTAAGTAAATTTACTGTATGTGGTCTGTAGATACTTGATAAGGAATTTGAATATGTATACACATTTTTTGATCATGATAAACAGATTTAGCTTTATAAGATGACTGTACCAATTATTGTATTTACAAGGTTGGTATAATAAGTCATTATAATATGCAGTTTAAAAGAACTTTTTTATGAAATTATAATTTTTACAGTAGCCATAAATAACTTTAGAATAAAAAAATAAGCCTAATTTTATTAAAGACACAAATATATTACTCGAACTAAATGTTAGGCCCAGCAGGAAACATGTCTACAAATTGCAGGCAGCAATACTATCTTACTAAAACTAGCCACCCTGCACTAGAACTAAAAACCCAAAATACAAGGCAAGGTAGGATGTATTAGCTTTTATTGAAAGTCCAGTGGAAGGATGATAAAGTAATCTTTAGAATTTAACCCTTTCACTGATTTTCAAAAAAATCCTTTATTTTTGGCCCTTAAATTTGGTAAAATTACTTAGTCATCATTTACCATTTTTATAATTATTTTGGTCCTTGTCTGTAATATAAATATTTAGTAAAATTTGGAATAAAATTATGTAACACTTATTTATTGGATGCATATATGCATTTTTAGATTTATATCACCCTCATTTTGTGGATACATATATACATTTTTAGATTTATATACCCCACATTTTTTGGATGTATATATGCATTTTTAGTTATATAAATCCCCCTTTTATATGCATATATGTGCCGAATCATTGAAAGGGTTAAGTTCAAAGTATTTATATTACTACATCTGCAATATTTTAAAATTGGCATATACTTTGAACTTCATTATCATGAAAATTGAGACCTGCAATTAAGTATTAATTAATTAGTTAATGAAAATTGATCCATTTGATCAAGCTTTCAAACACCACTTTGATCATCTTGCTTGAATCAGAATTTGCTGAGTTACAATTGTTTAAGCTTAGTTATTTAAAAATATAATTGTCAAGAGAATCCTGACACTAAACTACAAAAATAATAAGGTATCAGTAATGTCTATCCTAAGTCAGCCTACTTTATTTAGTACATATATTAAAAAAGAAATATTTTAAGATAACATGTTTGTTTAGCTAAGTTGTTAATGAAAGTTTATCTCATCTTTATCACCAATCTTTACTCAATATATTGACTTAAATAATCTGAGTACTATTGTTGAGTTAAAATATAACTTCTTAGTTTACTTCTATAAAAGATAACTAAGGTAGGTAGCTTTTAAACAAGTACCTTGCAAAGAGTTCTACTTATATTCAGGGTTCAAACCTGTGTACATCCAATAGTAGTAATAAGTTTTTTTACTAGGTATCTACTCTTAGTGTAGGGAACAGTTATCCAAGTTCCTGCTTTGCCATCAACATCCAACTAAGGCCAGCTCTAAAGCGTTGCCTCAATCTGGATAGGATAAAGTAGATGTTCTCCATAAACTTGAAACAACTACTCAGAGCAATAGGTTTAATTAGTCAATAACTCTGAGGTTAAGGGACAGATATTTATCAGGCTTTTCATCCTCTAACAAATATGTAATCTCAAGCATTAAAAGCCCTTTTTTTAGCTACTTTGGATACATTTCTAGGCTAAGGTGCAGTAGACATGTTAGCCTCTAATTAATCGGGGATTTGTCAAGGAATCTATTAGGTGGTGGTTTGGTAGACTGATATTTGACCCATGTTGCTGGGAATGAAGTACAAGATTCTAGTAACCTGGAAACATAATAATTAAAACCAAAAAACAGAGAAAACTCTTCAGAAAAAAACTGGATCATCTAGAAATCATACTTTTTCTTAAAGTTGGGGGGATTAAGGCACCAAAACTAAGTTATATAGGATGCAATAGTAGCTTAGCTAGAAAAATTCTAACTTCAAAATGGAAATTTAAAAGTTTTGGTTAATTATTAGAGAAATAATTAAGCTTGACTGGGGCTTAGACTCAGATTTAAACAAACAATAATGGTTCAAACCAAATATCTGGATTCATAGGGTCTCTAGGATTAAAACATGTATCTAGAAAATAGATCCATTACCATATAATAAATATGCTTCCTTATTTCAAGTATGTACTTGCAACATGTACCCATTTTCACATAGCCACTTTTGTGAAAATCATGGGATCTCACATCTGACAGAATAGATAGGCATGGTAGAGAATTAAAGAAAAATGGTATATATATGAGAGTGCAGTAATAATGGTTTGTTTGTTAGAGCCTATAAAGCTAATGATTTCCTAAGAGGTCCCCTGATGGGTGCAATAGGCCTTAACTTCCAGAAGTCTATGTGGAAAGACTTGAGAATATTTACTTATAAAGAAGGCTAATAGGATTAACATAGAGAACATTGTAAATGGTAAATGCTTAGTTCATATTTCTAAACTCCATCTTTTGGACTGAAGTGGAACCATAGTCCACAAAATAGAGTATGATATTAAGAAATATAATGGAAAAGGGCTTTAAAGTTTTTGATCTAATAATAATATATTACTAAGGTTAACTCCAGTTAGTTTGTTCAACGTAGACAGACACAAGTTAAAAATTTTCTTGAAACTAAGAGAATTCCCCTTGAGCATTGGCCTATGTGGCTTATAATATAAGGTCAAGGTTTAAGAGTTGTTTAGGCCTTTCACCACTGACACTAGTAAATTACCCTTAGACATCGTTTATATAAGTTCAAATGATCAGCCTCTAGCTCAATCACAAAAAATTTCCACACAGAAGCAGGAAGGGGCACAAGCCCCAAGTAGAGCCCTTTATCAGATCATTGACCTAGCTCATGTGGTAGATGAGCGGTGGGTTACTGCCCTAGCTTCTAAAGAACCTCCCTCTCAGCCTCTCATTTTCTCTTCTAATCTGGTAAAAATGATTAAAGGGGTGTGCAGAGAGGCAGTTCAGGTTTAGTGCCCTCCAAAGGACCCTCAGGCTCACCCCAAGTGTGGCCTGGTCACTGATGATATCCAAGGAACTGCCCCACCCTACCCCAATCCTTATATGAGCCCTAATTTTCCTAAAAAGTCAGATTGAGTTTATTTTAATAGTTCAGGTTGTTAAATTGAACCCATGGATCACAATTAGCTACCAGTATCTGTATGATTTATTTTCATCAATGGAACAGGTTTACACAGAGCTGGTGCTAGTAAATTACCTGTTTGACAAATTTGTTAAAGTTCATTAGTATCTTGCTAGATATTTCCTTGATCTGGTGGACACACTGGCAAAACTTCTGTGCTGCCATCTGAGCTTCTAATGACTTCCCCCTCAACCCTTTCATAAACAGCCCAGTCTGCCAATTAGGGATCCATCAAGAGGCTTAGTTATTGCAAATTACCAAGCTCCCTTTCCCCCTCCACTATATAGGCAACCACCCTCCTTAGGGTAGGTTATCAGTTTATTATTTATTTTCCCTTCCCTAAATTGATTTAAATAAATTGACTTGCGTTTGTACTCTATGTCATGAAATCTGTCAGGGCTTGAAAATGACATCATCATGGGACCAATACCAAGGACAAAGCTTCATGTCAGGAGGCCAAGAAGATGAAATTGGCTAGCCTCCCTGACCTCAAGCATACCTTGGATCAACGCTGGGTGAAGGCAAGGTACACCCAGGTTGGTACTATGGATGCAAGAGAAATTTGGTCCTGCATAACAGCAGATGTGTTAAAATAAACAGCTTTGTGTTAAATAAAACAGTTCAGTTTGGTTTCTAGGTATTGGGGTCTTGAAACCCATTCAGTTTTTAAAATTTCCAGCTTGGGTTGGCCTCTCCTACAATCAATAACCTGAGTTCAGTCAATTACCAAGTGCAGTTTATTGCCCAATTGAAGCGTGCGCCTATTGGTGCACATCATCTTAAACCTGCTTCCTTCAATTGATTGTTTTACCAAATTACCTTAAAAATTTTTGTTGAGACCAATCTCTCTCGTTGGTCAACTTTACTCATAATAAACACTTTGCTAGTACACAGTTTTTATATTCATGTTATCTAGGATGATCCTGTGTGCAGAAATCTTCAAGGTGGTCTTATGCAACTTTAACCATTTTAATTTTAACTACTTTAAATTTATCTGCCTATACACCGTTGGGCCGCCCAGGTTCCCTCCAGCCTAGGGCGCCTATTCACTACCACTCTGAGAACCGCATGGCTCCTTTATGGTTACTCCTTCTAATGATAACCATTCTAAACTTAAATTATTCTAGCTCAAGCACCCTCTGCTGGGCTCTAGCTTTAATATTGATGATTAGTCCACTGGAGTTGGCCTTGTGCACCATGCACTACCATGCTGGGAACAGGAGAGTTATAGACACTATCCTTACATTAGTCAACCAACTTTTTGATTTTATGGGCACAAACTTTTTCCGTGTGGGACTTTCACAAAGCACAAATGGTGTGCACCAACCGTTGGCCTTAGCTGTGATAGGTCTCACCATTGTTTCTCTTTTCATGAAGGTGTGAGCATTTTGGCATTATTTTTGCTACCTCCAACTGGAAAGTACCAACCCTTATTGCTTGTACCTGGTTGATATGGATGCTTAGCAGTCCAGAAGTTGAGATTCACTGACTTTCCACCAAAAATAATAAAATTGATTCAATTAAATGGGGTTTTCTTTGATACCACGTTTGGACGGTGTTGGCAGTATCCTCAAAGGTGGGCCTGGGGGTGATGGCCTTGAATAACGTCATGCAACCCATTGCTATAATGGGAATAGGGTCATAAACGGCTAAAAATGCATTTTACAATGGCAATGCCATATATACCACTGAACCATATTTACTCCCTTATGACTCAGATATGGAACCCACTTCTGTATACCAAATTACCCCAGAGAACACCTGCTTGACCTCTACCATGATTTGCATCACTCAGAAGGTGGAAAAGGAACTACTTTACAATATAAAATGTTTATGCAACTGCAGAATATATGGCAGGATATGTGGCCTCAGTAGTAAGGGTGGCCAATTCTCCCTTTCCATTTTATAATTCAAAGACATACCAGGGAGAAATGTTAATGTCAGATGAAGAGTTTGGTGGTGAAGTGTTGGCGTTGTCTGCTATGAATAAAGATCATTCAGGATACTTTTTAACTGCTACCCTTTCATCCCCTTCAGGTAAAATTAGCACTACTATCTTAGTGGATACTGGAGCCTCTGAGTTTTCATTGATTAAGACCTAGCTGACTACCTTGAGCTTAATTATTTGCCAGGTGGTATGGTTAGGGAAGGGGCTTGTCAAGGTATCCCACCCTAAAGGTACTAGGGTTAGTGGCTTATCAAGTGGGCAAGTATCTTTTAATGTACTGTTTCTAAGCTATCAAAAACCTTTTGTACACCATTATTTTGTGAGTAGTATGGTGGCAAAAGTTTAACGTCAGGACCAACTTGAGAGACAGTACCCTATCCCTAACATTAAAGAATGGTCATACATTAATTGTTCCTTTGTTTTAGGCTAACTTCCAGGGAGATTTGCCCCACTAACCCAATATCCACACCCTCAGTCTCGCTCCATTGTTGAAGCCCTCATTGGAGGTACCTATACCTTCTTGTTTGGAGGGTTTGGAATCTTCGTTAGATGCAGCTTCAACCAATAAATTACATGCTCGTTCAGAGTTTGATTTCTAGTTCAAGCTCACAGTTGATCTGGTGCGCATATCTTCCCCAATTTACCCTTTGACCATATGGGAGGAAGCAGCATTAGATGTGTGGATTAAGGAGCAGTTAGACAAATGTGTGATTTTTCAGCATACCTACCCAGTATGCTCTCCACTTCTCTTTGTGGAGAAAGCTGATAAAACTTTATGCCCTTGCATAGATTATGTGAACCTAAACAATGTTACTGTATTATATCTTCATCCCTTTGGATTCTCAGATTGCACGCTATGTGGAGAAGGCTAGAGTCTTCTCCCAACTGGATTGCCTCAATGCGTTTAATCAGATCCAGATTAAGAAGGGACAGGTGTGGTTAACCGCATTCTGTACCAAAAAAGGAATTTTCCAGTTTTTGGTCATGCCCTTTGAGCTTAAGATTGCTCCTGCTATCTTTCAACGCCGTATTGATGCAGCTTTGGGAGACCTGCTGGGGGTATGCGCGGTTGCCTACATGGATGATATTTTGGTGTTATCCCCCAATCATGAGTACCATGCAGTACAACTTTGGCAAGTGGTAGAGAGGTTAAAGGCAGCCAGCCTTACGCTGAAGATCAACAAGTGTGAATTTTTAAGTCCCAGGTCACCTTTCTGGGCAGCGTCATGTTTGACCAAGAACAAATAATAACTCCATATAAGGAGAAGGCAATTTGTGAGTGTCCTGCCCCAACTTCAGTCAAGGAATTATGGAGTTTTTTAAGGACGTATAAATTCCACAATAAGTTCACATCAAGCCTGTCTGAGGTGGCAGCGCCCTTGTATAAGGAAAGTGGTGCAAAAGTGCTTCAGTGGCTCACCGTTTTGGAGGATGCTTTCCAATCAGTAAAGTGCACCCTGTTGTCCATGTCCGTTCTTTGCCATGTAGATCCTGATAAGGAGATCATTGTGTCTACTGATGCCTCCAACTTCGCTGTCATGATTTTGATATGACTGGATGATAATCCCTAAGATGTTTTGGCAGAATGGAAGGAATCCACCAATCTTGATATAAGTTATAATTATTTGAGCACCTCAAGATGAGGCAATATTGGGTTGTTGGGAAGTTGCCTCAAATTAGGAAATCATTAAATTAAATAATGAAGAATTGCCAGAACCAATGAGATATGGCGAATTGAATTACTAAGCTATGAAAGTGGTATCATCCAAAGTTGCTATGATATAAGCAAGATGAAATGATTTAAAAGGTTAGTTGTTAATAGTTTAGAGTGAGAGGAACAGCAAGAATCTGATGTATTTATTTTTTTAAATAAAAAGAGTGTGGTGGGAGCTAGTGCTTCATATTTATTAGATAGTTTTTCCTTTTGTTTCAAGGACAACAATCATCATATCATTGGTTCTATTGCTCATTGAACTGAATCCTGTGCAAAACCCTTATGGCATATCTCAACAAAACTGCCAATTTTATAACAGTAGTGCTGTAAGTCTCAGGGAGTGTCCTTTGGCTCTCAATCGAGCTATCTTTCCATTCCCAAATAAGAAAACACCGAAGAGGATGGCAGTACCCCTCATCACCCAGGGCGATCTCGCCCACATAGTTGACAAGCGATGGGTGACATCCCATCCGCTTCAGATCCCACCCCCAATTCCCTCACTCACCTCAGTGGAACTGTTGTGGGTAATTAGTGAAATCTGTGCTGAGATCATCGAACTGAAATTGGTTGGACCTAATTTGGGCAGCAATTGGGCTGATGGCTAAAATTTGAATGGCTGTAAAAGTATGAAGAATGAGATATCAGGACATTTCTTTCTCGTTGTAATCACTATTGCAACCTATTCAATTCAAGACTGAATCTAGTTTGATAATCTCACAGAGGAGATTAGTCTGCGCCCATGTCAGGGAGCAGTTGGGCAAGCAAGGTAAGAGGAGCAGGTGGAAGGCCTGTGGCCTCCAACGTTTGAAAACGCCCCGGAAAATCTGGCAGAATTGACAAAAATACTAAGAAACTGGTGGTCACGATTTCCCCAGAGATACTCGCATGGCAAGCATGATGAAACCAGTACATCAACACGCCACACTCCCAACCACTTTCATCAGTGGAATTCAGAGTCCGCGTGTTTCTGGACATCAAAAAACGGCCTTATGGGAAAAATTTTGTGAAGATGTACACAAAATTTTCCCGACCGCGGTATACGTTGCACCTCACTCCATGTCATGCGGTTGGCTGGACCTAGGTTTCAAGAGCAAAAAAGCAGCAGACGAGGCTGCAGTGATGCGCGTAGTGGTTGACCTCCCCAAAGGGCAATGGGTCATCGAAACCAAACACACCAGATAGACAAAATCAAACCAGATTTTCCTCACGTTTGACTTTTTGCCCACTAAGGTAAAGCGTGAAATTTTGGAACAACACCTGAAAGATGGTCTCGCCGTATATGGCGAAATACAATCTTTCAAAATGCAACGCTTCACGCTGATGCCACACCTGTGCACTGGCAAAGCCATCGCAGTTCTGACCCCAACTGAGGAGATTGCAAAGGACCTAACCCAGATCCCGCACTCCACATTTATTAATATTGCAGGGCATACCACCCACCCATTTCGGGTGACCATGGACAGCGCGCCCCCCATTTGCACCCACTGTGATGCGTTCAGCCACAAGGCGCACGCATGCCCCATCAAGGAGGGCGTCACATTCCAGGAGCACCCCTCAGCGGCCATGGCCAACAGAGAGGCGCACTACAAACCAACCGCAAGCACCAAGGAGGCTTTCCTGTGGGGAGCACAAGGCTGCTACCTATTGGTAAAGCCTATCTCCCCACAGGAGTGGAAGAAGGCCAAGCAGGCCCATAGGGCTGCAGCCAAGGAAGTGGCCAAGGCCACCACTGCTATCCCATACTCACAATGACAGGAGGACATGGAGACCTTCGCGGTGGAAGCAACTCAGGAATCCATCATCCAATCAGATTGAGAAAGCCCATGCTGAGCAGGCCACTCAATCTGAGGATCTGATGGGAGATTTGATCTCACCCAATCGTTGTACCCAAGCTCCGGTCAAAACCAACTTGGGACCTATCCCAACTGAGAAAATTTTTTTTGACCCGCTCGACGGTGCACTGAACTCATCCGCACCACAAAAAATTTGTCTGACATTGGGAAAACAAAAAGTGAAGGCCAAAGCCAACGCAACTCTTTCCACAAAAATCAACAAAAACTCCGATAGCGTTGCTGCTAACACCCATGCTGCTGTGAAAGCCCGTGGGGACCTAGAAGAGGCTGGGGGCCCGGGGCCCACCCCCTCACACCTAAGGTGCAATGGGGGAAACCTTCACTCTAGGGATGTTGAATATCGCCAGACTCAAGGCCTCCCCATCCCAGGCTAGGAAACTGAGTTTTTTACAACACAATCTACCCGTGGATATCCTGGCCATCCAGGAGTCCCACTGTCCATGAGGTTCTGAGGAAGCTTGGAAAACAATGCTCCTCCCATCCCTATCCTTTTGGTCGAAGCACTGTGGGGTGCTAATTCAGAAAAATAATTTTTTCAAATTCAAATCCTCAGAAACATTCCTAAATGGCTGAGTGCTCGTCGTCACCTTCTCGTGGGCTGATGTAGCGCACACAATCATCAACATCTATGCCCCAAAAGGTGCACATGAGCGTCAGGAATTTTTCTCATTGGTCAAATCCCTCCCGCTACCCCCTGATTCTTTCCTAGTCGGTGACATGAACTGTTGGCTAACCTCACCAACAGACTGGTGGCCTCCCTCATCCCACGCCCCACAGGGTCATGTAGAACTACGCGTTCTAAAGGCCACCCTTGGTTTAATGGATGTGCTGCTGTGACATGCCCCGCTGCTCGAAAACATGATGCGTCCCCACGTCCACAACAGCCAATTGAGGTCCATGACCTGCATCGACCTTATTCTAACACCGGTAAAATTCCAACCCCACATCTCCCACTTCAAAACAACAAAAATGGAATTCTCCGACCACTGACTGGTCTCAATAACCTACTACCTACCTTTCACAGCTGCTAAGGCCCCACATTGGTGCAAAATCTGCCCCCCTGAGCTCACGTCACCAGGATTTTCCATGTGGGTGGAAGAGGCAACTTTGGCAAAATCATTTGTTGCACCGTTTTGCATGGACCCCATTTCCACATGGGCAACTTTCAAAGAGGACACCATCCGCCACTCTCGCCATCTCTCCTCCAGATGCTCACGAGCCACATCGGTGGTTATCTCGCATGCTCTGGTGGAATTAGCACACTTGGAGTCCAATATTCCAGCTACAGGAACAGCCCTGCATAGGGCCAGAAGTGGGCGGAGGCAGCCACCCACCTCAATGCACTCGAAAGGCAACACAAACATCAGGTTTGTATTCAATACAGGGCCACACGCATCACAAAAGGTGACAAGTGCACCACATATTTCTTTAAAAAATTTTGCACCATGCCAGAGTGTGGCCTGCACATAGGTGCAAAGATCAGATAATTCCATTGTGGACACACCGGCTGAAGTGGCAATCAAAATGCAAAAATATTACACCAAGTTATACTGAGCTGAACCAATTAAGCTGGCTGAAGTGGCAGAATTCTTCAACTGAGCTCATATATGCACCATTTTCTGATACCCAGAAATAATGAATTTAATTACTCCAAATGAATTATGGACAGCCATTCGCGGTGCACCAAACTGAAAATGCCCAGGCCCAGATGGCATTCCATATGAGTTTTATAAAAAATATTTCAAATATATATCCCCATTGCTGCTCGCCTCACTTAACCAAAGCCTGTTGGAAATGCGCCTCCTACCAGGAGGACATGAGGCCTTTACTGTCACACTCTTCAAGAAAGAGGATAAGCTTGACTTAGCCAACTGGCACCCCATTTCTCTAACAAACACAGACATCAAAATTTTAACAAAAATCATGGCTAACCGTTTAGGGACTGTAGCATCTGCCACCATCTCCCCAGAACAATTCAGGATTCATCCCCAGAAGGTTGATTTGGGATAACTTGCACTCTGTGGCTAATGCATGTCAGTCCACAGCCTCTGGGGCACTGGTATTCTTGGACCAACAAAAGGCCTATGATAGAGTAAACTGGGAATACCTAAGGGCCTGCCTCCATCAGTTCCACCTACCCCCCCGCTTCATCAACTAGGTGATGCTGCTCACAGAATCTGCAACAATGGCAGTGCGTGGCCCAGGCTTCCTAATGGAAGTAGTCCGCCCTCAAAGGGGCTTGCGACAAGGGGACCCCCTCAGCCCACTCTTATACAACTTCAGCCTTGACCTACTACTGCGAAATGTGAATGCCCAACTCACTGGGGTCCATGTGCCAGGCCAAGCCCCAGTCAAGATGATGGCATTTGCAGATGACTGCGTGGTGGGGGTGTCTAATAATAAAGATGCACGCGCGCTTGAAGCTCTCATCCAGGAATATTCTCGGGTAAGCAACGTGGCACTGAACGCCTCCAAAACTGAAATCATCCTCCTTGGTCGGTCTCAGAACTGCTGGGCCCCAGAAATTAGTTCCTAACCTGGCCCATCTGCTCACCCACGTCC
This sequence comes from Massospora cicadina, assembly GCA_022478985.1. NCBI lineage: Eukaryota > Fungi > Entomophthoromycota > Entomophthoromycetes > Entomophthorales > Entomophthoraceae > Massospora > Massospora cicadina. Next base: position 43,605 of record JAKSZP010014790.1, read on the forward strand.
ACGCCTTACTAACTTAACACACACCGCTCCACTGGTGCTCCCCTTCATGCCACGTCCTACCATAGGACTGGTGCGCCATCTGGGCGTGTGGATGGAGGCAGGCGGATATGCATCAGCAGTAATGAAGTGCCATATACTGGACAACGTGACAAAGCGAATGGCCTCTCTCAGAGCCCACCCTACTACCCTTACTGGCAGGATTGTTCTAGCCAACTCTATGCTCCTATCCAAAGTCTGGTTCGGAGCCCACGCCATCCCCTTATCCCCTAAACTTCTTCAAATCCCTATACGCCTTGATGCAAGGATGGCTTTGGTCAGGCCGCCCTCCACCAGTGCGGCTAGAGGTCATGTTTGGCCCTCATCATCATGGTGGCATGGGCCTGCTTGACTTCAAAGCCCATGCTGCCAAGATCCTGGGTACATGGATCACGGCCGTCACCGCTCCTACACTCCCATCCCAACACTGGTCCCGCGTGGCCCGCTCCAACTTCTCCCGAGCCTTGGGCCTCAATAATCCATCAAACCCCCACTCCTTGATAAAATCCTCGCATCACATACATCGGCCACAGGTCCTCACGGGACTAAAACCCACTACAACGAATCCTACTCTCCATGTGAAGCTCAGAGTGGAGAATTCATATCAGCGGACATACAACCCAAAGAGGCTGCCCCTCTCCTCAGTTCACACAAGAGGTACAGGGGCTACCCATCCATGATGGCGTGATCCCCATTCGGCCCCATGTCCTATCCAGGGTGGACTACCTGGACATGGTGGACATCCCTTATTCCATTGAAACCCAAAAAACTATCTGGAAATACGCACACCATCCTCTGTTGCAGCCTCAAGTCCGCTCCCATGTGTGGCGCTGCCTGAGGTGGGTGTATCATACAGCTGAGCGCTCTAACGCTTTACACTCATCCTGTGCCATGTGCGGCCAGTATGGAACGCTGTTCCACCGCCTGGAGAAGTGCCCCACCTTTAAAGTGATATGGCCGAAGTTCAACATCTGCTGGGCCAGGATCAAATGCATCCCTTCAGTCTGTCAAGAGATATGTTTGCTCTATCAATGGCCTCCCCTTCCCCCCTCCCTCCATGCTCTGGTGGTTGCAATTGCCATGTGGACCATCCACACAATCATCTTAGATGCCATCGCAGGCTCCACCCCCACCCTCCCCAGAAACTGTCCGCAGATTCCAGTCTCATTTGGTGGACCACTTTCAAGCGTGGATGTTTGGATATCCCCCACTGCATCGCCGACAGCTGGTCTCTTCCTGGTTCCCAGTCTGGTTCATCAAATCAGACCCCTTCCTCCACACGTGCTCAATAGTGGCTACGGCCCCTTCACACGTTCCTCCCCCTCCCCATAAGTGGCGTTCCCGCTGGCAACAAGAGATAGCATCGCTTCTCTGGGGTGCCTCCCCTGGTACTAAGTTTTTCTTTCCTGAGTCATATTCGGAAGTGTACGTCCCATGGTCGGCCTTCCCCACAATAAATTCAAGAATGAGATATCAGCCAGATCGCCTGAAAGTTCCAATTTGACCCCTAAATCAGTAGAACAAATATTGGGCGCCATTGATGAGAGTTCAAAGTCCTCTGATAGTAATTCAGGCGTTGCACACAATGGGATACTATTGACTGAACAAATGGTTAAATGACCGACCACGGGCGGGTTGGCCATCCTGAACCCATTCCCAACCAAATGGTCCCATCCCTATATGGGATGGCCTTGGGGATTCCCATTGCTCGTTGGGCCAAACGCTGTCATGCTAAATGTTGGAAACGTAATTGACCCCTGGTCCAGACGGTTGAGGTCAAACTGACAGAGACTCAGCCTGCCACCAAATTTTGCGATGTCAGTTCCCAAAGAATAAACCCCCCACTATTAATTAATTCGCCGGTTAGGCCAAAGTTTGTGGATCCTGACCACGCCTTATCACTACCCAATTGACCACTATTTAATCAGTTGCATGGCACTGAGAAGATTTTTGGTCAATTTTCTTACTTTATTTCCCCAATAAAATTTTATTAAAACCCCAAATTTTTATCTCTTTCCTTTTGACCACATTCTATATGGCATTTCCCTGGTGGTCCACCACTCTGCACTCTGGGTGGGCCTTACCAATTCTCTTGGTTACCATGGTTCCCACCATTGCCAATTGGACTCAACAAGTCCGAAATTTTTTGGCTCTATAACCCTGTTCTCATGACCTTACGGCAGCAATATACAGGGCTCTTATGGCCCTATGTCCGCCAACTACAAGAGAAAATGCGCCCCTCTACCACCCCTGATGAAATGGTTTTAACAACCAAGAATCTCACAGAAACTATCCCATTAGTTTCCACCCCTTTTACCAGAACCCCTGGGTCTGAAGTCTATCTAGTATGGTTTGCCATCGGGATACTCCTAACCCTGAAATTCCGCCACCATTTCATGGTATCCTATTTCCTGAATCCATATAAAGTTGTACAGTCGGCAATGCCTCTGGCATTCTGGCTTGCTTTCTGGATGCTCACGCATCCTGACTGGCAGGCCGGTCTAAACTTCTTCTGCTGTTTCCATGACAGGTGCTCACTACAGGGGCCCCATTGATCAATTTCAAAAACTGATAAAAGTTCCTCAATCACTGGTCATGTCATATCAGGCTTGCTTTGGCAAGGAATCATCCTGAGACACTGCAACTGTTAAATATGCAGAACTCAAGCTTGCCATGGATGCTGTGTTTAAATGGAAGAAGAAGTTTCTGCAGGAGGTTTGTATGGATAAGCTGCCTCCGTTTGATCATGATGGGAACATCCATAGATTCTTTAAGCAATTTGAGTTTACAGTAGAAGGAGCTTCAGATTGGTACAAAGCCAAATTATTAATGTACATCCTGGATGTTGGAAGCGCCGACCAAGTTACTTGCTATCTTCCAACAGTTCCGTTACCTATCAAAAAGTGAAGGATACTGTGATGTGGTTGTTTAAAGGAACTTCAAAGATGGCGCAGCAAAAGGCTGAGTTCATAACCATCAGGTTTTAATATAATGGGACCCTCACTGCATTTGATGATCAATTTACAACAGAAGCCTATGTGTTAATTGTAGCAGGGATTTTAACCAAATCTGAAATATGCATAGCGCTGACCTCCGCTGTGAAACTATACTGTGAGCTTTTTAATGCCATGGCTCTATAATTAAAGGTTGACGTACCCTTGCTTATACTCATTTGAATTTTACACCATCTATCCGCTATCTTCCCTCCACCCAATATAGAGCAGAAACCTATTGCTTCCGCTGCTAGCCTTTTTTATTTGGAGGAATTATCCCTCCCTGTTCAGCATCCAGTTGGCATCCCCTGGCCTTATTATAATTACAAGCCTCACTTCAACTGAGTTGCTCTCAGCAGTTTACCTATTGGGAGGGGCCTTTTTACACTGTTTGACCCCAGCCCAACTTTTGGAGCGGCCCATTTTACAATCAAGGACGCAGGTCTTATAGGGTTGTTTGCTTTTCGTGCTGTCGCTCTGGGTACCTGGATAGAGTTGTCTAAATTGTTGAGTCCAGTACCTACTGCAGAAGCAGTACAATCAGGGAAAAGTCAGAGCGGAGTAAAGATGATTCTCTACCTCCGTTATTCTGATTCAAAACGTCCCACCTGAACTTATCCCTGTACATTCAGCGGAAGTTCTTCAGTATAATGACGCCTTTTCATATCAGCAGCCGGTTGGAGAGGTGAATGTGCTGACACAAGTGCAATTCATGGACATGGCAGAAGCAGTCTCCCAGGAACATACAAAGCCTTATGTTTTTCAAATTTTTGATCATCTTTCTACAGATGAACCAGATTCATTAGCTGATGTGCTTCTCTTAAAAGAAAAAATGCGGCCCTCCCTGTAGATTCTATTGTTAAAGAATGCCATAAAGTTGGGGAGGGTATTATGAGCTTCCTTGGAAAAAGAAATCCGTTAAATGTCCATGTTTTAACAATCAGAATGCATCTTACTCTGAGTGTATTTACTGTGACACTGTTGTAGTAAAAACCTGAGTTTGCACAATAATCAATACAGGTGCCCCAATCAATATAGTGTCCACAAAGTTGGTGTCAAAATTGGCATTAAAGCCAGATGTGGAACATCACATTGAATGGGACTGCAGGCGCGGAAAAGCACAGTCTTTGAAGGAGCATACAGCATGCTACCCTTGCAGTTTGGGTCATTTGTCATCTTAGCCCCAGCTATAGTGTTACCAAACAATAACTATGGCCTGTTAATTGGAACTGCTTTTATGCGCCACTATGGGGTTGTTGATATGACAGCAGATATTTTTGAAATTCTGGGGCATCATATCCCAATCTACTTTACTTCCAGCGGAATGCCAAAGGATCCAGTAAACATATGTAAATCCCAGGGAACGTCCCCTGGGTGTTGATCAGGCCATTTTCCCAGTCCCAAGTAAGAAGGTACCAAAGAGGGTGGCTGTACCCCTCATTACTCAGGGTGATCTTGCCCACATGGTAGATGAGCGCTGGGTAACAGCTCTTCTGCTTTGGATCCCTCCCCCAGTGCCCACACTCACCTCAGCAGAACTAGTACAGTTAATCAGGGAAATCTGCACTGAGATTGCCAAAATGAAATTGATCAGTCCAAAATCAAGTGGTAATCAGCCCAATGTTCAGATTACAAGTGGTCAAAAAGGAATGAAGACTGATTCATTGTCTGGAATCACTGATGGTTTTGATTTGGCTAACACTATGATCATAAAAATCAACCCCCTCCCAAAATTGTCAGGGATCATTCCTGATGAGCAGGTAATAGCATCAGACACCATCAATGAGGGTTTGAAGCTCCCTTCTGGAAAATTGGGCACTGTGGCCAATACAATGCTTTTAACCAACTGAACAGCCCAGTGACCCAGCATGGGCGGGTTGGGTATCCTGAACCCATTCCCAACCAATTGGGAATGCCCTTATGTGGGGTGGCCTTGGGGGATTCCCACTGCTTGTTGGGCCAAATGCTGTCGCGCCAACCATCAAAAATGTATCTGAGCCTCAGTTTGGACATTTGAGGTCAAACTGACAGCAACTCAGCCTGCTGCCAAATTATTTGATGTCAGTTCACAGTGAACTTATCTGCCCCATTTCTGAAAAATTCGCCGGTTAGATCAAAATTGAGGGTCTCAATCCTGGCTTGTCCCTGCATCAATCGACTACTTTTTAATCAGTTTCATCACACTGAGAAAATTGTTAGTTGATTTTCTTCTTTTTCCTTTTCAATAAAATTTTGGCTCAAAAACCAATTAATTTTGATTTTCTTGATTCCTTTATGGCCGCATTCCCAATGGCTTTTTCCTGGTGGCCCATCAGTCCATATACCAGATGGGCTCTACCAGTACTCCTGGTCACTATGGCCCCACCGTCATAGACTGGATTCAGCAAGCTAGATACTTCTGGCAATTTAACCCTGTCATCATGAACTTTCATCAACAATATACTGGGATCTTGTGGCCTTATATCCACCATCTTCAAGCAAGGATCCGCCCTTTGTCACCCCAGTTGAATTTAACCCTGTATACTGGTGATATTGTTGAAACCATACCTGTGGTTCCACCCACTGCAGCAAGACCTCCAGGGTCTAGGGCGGCCTTGATTTGGTTTCTTCTTGGGATGATATTCACTATTGTCTTACACCAACGATTCATCGTTTCCCAATGCCCAGCTCCATACAACGTCATTTGGGTGGCAATGCCTCTGGCATTCTGGCTTGCTTTTGGGTGATTATGTGTCTCAATTGGCAGGCTGATCTAAACTTCTTCTGCCATTTCCATGACAACATGAGTCACATTAACCTTGCATATGGTGATGGGGTGGTTTCAGTTCATTATCATCAACTAAAAAGCAAGATCTGGGCCCTTCCCCATCATATTTATGAATATCAAGGGCTACCGCTTAGAGCTGCTGGCCCTATATCTATTCCCTCTGGACACCAAGGAATCATAAAGACCTAGTTAGAGGTGGAAGTGCCTGCTGGGCTATATGGGGAGGTCATTGGGCCCTATAAGCAATCACGGCTCAAGCCCTACGAGGCCCAGGCATTATACTTCCAGGGTATGAGGAGATCAAGGTTTTGGTAGCAAATCTTTAGGATAAACCATTGAAAATCTGCTGACACCAAATAGTGACATATTTACATTTTATCCCAGTTGAAGAGTTCAACCAGGTTCATGAGTTTGGTTCATTGGATGAATTTGGTCTGCCCATTGAATCACAGCTTGGCGTAATGGTAATCGTACCATGTGAAAATTTAATGGGGCTAATGGAAGATCAGAAAGATCAAGAGGAAGCCTTATTTTAAAAACACAAAGAAACCTTTGCTGTTGATGATCATAATTTAGAGTGCGTATGAGGAGTGATCCATTGAGTGGACACTGGGGATCATCCCCCATCAGATCTCAGCCAATCTACCAATCTAGAGCAGCGGAAGAAGTTTTCAGGCAGAAATTGATAAACTGTTGGAGCAAGGAATGCTTGAAATATTGAAAAGCCTGTGGGCTTCACCTGTCCTAATTGTTAAAAGGATGGTACCAACTGAATAGTAATAGACTATCATAAACTCAACAGAATTATGAAAAAGGACTCATACCCCTTGCTGCAAATTGATGATGCATTGGACTGGTTGGGAGGAGCTCATTACTTCTCCACAATGGATTTGATATCTGGCTATTGGCAGATCAAGTTACCTGTAGTGGAACAGGTGAAATGCGCCATTATTACATCAAAAGGGCTTTTTCAACCAACGCATATGCCATAAGGACTGTGTAATGCCTCATATACATTTAAACGGGCGATGGACACTATCCTTGGAAACTTGAAGCTGTCGTGCATTCTTGTATACCTTGACGATATCAACATTTTCTCCCACACGTTTTCTGAGCACCTTAAATATTTGCAAGAGGTATTTCGCTGGTTGGCTGAGGCCAACATCAAATAAAGCCCCCAAAATGCCACTTTTTCAAGGATCAGTTAGAGTACCTTGGGGTTGTGGTTGATGCAACGGGGCTGCGGCCCCAACCAGACAAGGTGGAGGCCATCTGGAAGATGACTACACCAAAAAGTAAGTGAGATATACAAGTATTTTTAGGAATGGTCAATTATATTGCTGCTTTATACCTAACTTTAGTTGCATTGGAGGCCCAATGTTTGAGTTATTAAAAAAGGATGTCATGTTTGAATGAACAGAACACTATCAACACTCCTATGATACACTTTGAACAGCTTTGATTAATGCGCCAGTGATACACTACCCAAATTTTGAAAAGGAATTTATTGTACAGATGGATATCTCTTTCTGCTGTGGTGGCAGTTCTGCCCCAAAAGATGATGAAGGGAGGAGCACCCAGTGGCGTACTGCAGCCAAAGCCTGAATAGCCAAGAATGTAATTATACTATTACTGAGCGGGAGTGCCTAGAGATGATCTATGCTTACAAGCTATTCAGAGTATATTTGCATGGTGTAAAGTTAAAAGTTGTAATGGATCACGCCTCATTATGCTGGCTGCAGAACCTTAAGGAGTCTGAGGGCCGTCTAGCATGATAGGCCCTTAAACTGCAGGCTTATGACCTTGAGATCCTTCAATGTCTTGGGGCAAAACACTAGAATGCTGATTTCTTGTTGAGGCTACTAACTATTGCAGCTAAGGCAGATCTGAGTGATATTATGTATGACAAGATAATCAGTGGAAAGTATGATGATGAGCCGCTACAAGTCTTCAGGGTGCTAAATGAAATGCGAGCCAATACTTTCCAGCAGAATGGTGAGTTGTACAAGCAGTCAGCAATTCAACATTAAACTTCCCATGAGCCTCAGCGCGGCCTAACATTATCATGAGTACACATAGGGAAGTTGGGCATGGTGGCATGCGCAGAACGTTGGATTTTTGTGGCCTTGGTATTACTGGGAAAGCATGAACTTCGATGTGTTTGATACTATCTCCTCCTGTCACCAGTGCCAAGTGGAAAAGCCGTTCTGCCAGAAGACCTCATAGTAGTATGTAAAGCTGCACTTTGCTTGGCATACAGTTTCCCTTGATGTCGTCAGCCCTCTGCCAATGGGAGCTAACTGGTCCAAGTACATTTTGGTGGAAATTGACCACTTAACCTGGTGGGTTGAAACAAAGGTGATACGAGACTTAGGGGCAATCATAGTGGCCAAATTCATAATGGAATGCATTATTCAGCGGCATAGCTGCCCTCTGTTCCTCCTTACTGATAATGGAACTAAATTCACTTTCCACATCTTCCAAAGCTTAATGAGCTAATGGCCATCTGAGGGGTTATGACAACTCCATACCACCACAAATCTAATGGAATAGTTGAGCGGGTCAATGGGATCTTAACGAACATATTCTGTAAATTAGTAGTGGATCAACCCTCAGATTGGAGTTTCCTTTTGCCCACCATAATTTTCGCCTATTATTTTAGTTATCATTCCACCATGGGGAAAGACCCTTCCAATTACTATATGGACAACACCCTGCCCTTCCGGCGCTGCTATACTTCTGTGTAGAAGAAACTGCCGGAATAGATCCCCAAAGTTTTTTGATGACTCTAGATGACACATTAATAAAATTGCAAAATGAAGCATACATGTTCAGTTTAGCCAAGAAGATTAAGACTCAAGCTTCTGATCAGGTACAGCATAACGTGTTAGCCCAGTTCAAAGATAGGGACATGGTTTTGTTCCATGATTAACATGGTTTTGGGTGGAAGCACAAGTTGGCCAGTATCTGGATTGGGCTGTTTGAAGATATATTGTGAAGACAGGTATGGATGTGTATACTATTAAAGACCCCACGAGTGGTCAGATCAAAAGAGTGCACACCAAGTTCCTCTGAGCATATAAGCAATAAGATCCTGATCATCCAGTCAAGTGGGGGGTAATGTCACGATTTGATATGACTGGACGATAAGCTCTAAGATGTTATGGAGGAATGAATGGAATCAGCTGAGTTTGATATGAGTTATAATTTATTTGAGCGCCTCAAGATGAGGTGATATTGGGTTGTTGGGAAATTTCCTCAAATTAGGCGATTGTGAAATTAACAAATGAATAATTGCTGGAACCAATGAGATATGGCGAATTGAATTACTAAGCTATGAAAGTGGTATCATCTGAAGTTGCTATAATATAAGTGAGATGAGATGAGTGAGAAGGTTGGTTGTTAATATTTTGGAGTGAGCGGAAAAGCAAGGATCTTCTGTATTTATTATATTGAATAAAAAGAGTGTATTTGGAGCCAGTGCTCCATATTTATTAAATAGTTTATTCTGTTGTTTCAAGGACAACAACCATCATATTGTTGGTCCTAATTACTCAGTGAGTTGAACCCGTGCAAAACCCTTATGGCGTATCTCAACAATTCCTCCAATTTTATAACATTCGCCATAGTGACTGCCTTATTATTAGTAGGTGAAGATGGGATAGAGCATCCGGTAGGATATTTTTCTAGAAAGATGTTTTTGCCTGAGCTAAACTAAGCCGCTTATGACAAAGAGTTATTAGCATTAGTGGAGGCGTTGACTTATTAGAGCCATCACTTGCATGACTCTTCCCAACCTTTCCACATATGTACAGATCACTGTGCCTTACTGTACTACCGCGCACCTCATGTCTTAACTCCATGGCAGACCCACTGGCATGAGACCCTTTTCCAACTTGTATTTTCTTATGAGTTTATTAAGGGCAAGGTGAATGGGTTGGCGGATGCTTTGAGCTGTAATCCTGCATTAGCTCCCAATACAAAGAAGGTAGATGTTGATAATACCCAGTTGATGATCCCAGTGGGTAAGATTGTGTCTCAACTTCCCATTTCCACAGCCAACAGGCCCACGCTCGCTCTTCTGGAAAATGTGGAGGAATACAGTATGTTCAGAAAGATAGTTCTTTTTTCAGCCGTTATCAGCAAAATATATGATGATCCTTGCTAAGGGCGCACTGAATAAAGAGGATCTAACCAGGGGTTATCACGTGAAGGATGAGAAGGTGTGGTTTCAGGGGCGTCTATGGGTTCCTGCTAGGCCACTTCACCTAGAAACTATCTGGGATCATCATGACGGAATCACCGTTGGCCATCCTGGTAAAGCAAAGACTTTGGAGCTCATTTGACGCACATACAATTGGAAGGGCTTACTTGCACAGGTGGGCAGGTATTGTAAAGAGCGCTTGATCTGCAATTAAATGAAACTAAATTGACAACCATTAGCGGGGTCATTGGTACCAGTTCAAAAGGCTGAAGGGCCTTGGACTTCCCTATCAGTAGATTCATTATGGAATTACCTGTCTATGATGGTTATGATGCTATAATGGTAGTGGTGGACCGTTATACAAATTTGCCCAATTTATTCCCTTCAGAACGACAATAACCGCGGCTGAGATGGCTAAGCTCTTCGTCACCCATGTGTTTGCACTTCGCGGGGTCCCCCAAGGAATTATTAGTGATTGGGGACCCCAATTTACCTCAGTCTTTTGGGAAGAGTTGTGTAAGACTCTTCAGATTTGCCACTGCCATTTAACTGTCTATAACCCCCAATCAGATGGGCAGACTGAACGAGTGAACCAGTGCTTAGAACAGTTTCTGCAGTGTCACAATTCTTTAGATCATTAAGGTTGGGTTTCTCACCTTCCTATGGCCCAGTTTTGCTACAACAACACTTTGCATACTTCTATAAGTTGTTACCCATTTTTAACCAACCATGGTTTTAACCATTCCTTTAACATGGAGCCCAGCTGTGGATCTAAAGTTGAAGCGGTGGTGGACTTTGTCAAGACTATCAAGAGAGTACACCAGGGGTTTCCACAGGTTTGGAGGTGGCAAGTAAGTATATAAGGAGAATGCTGATGGTAAGAGATGAGTGGGTCCAGCATACAAAAAAAGGGGTCTCATGATGCTTGATACTCATAACATCCCTATCAAGCAGCCATGCAAAAAAGCTGGGACCAAAAAGGATTGGCCCTTAACCGTTGTTAGAAAGGTGGGCCACGCCTCATACCTGTTAGATCTTCATTCTTCATTTGGATCTTTTCTGTCTTTCATGAGAGCAAATTGACGTTGTTTGAGGGCCCCCACCAGTAACTCCTGAGTATTATCTCATGGATGTGGCGCCAGAGTGGGAAGTGGAAGAAATAGTTGCCTCCCACCGTGTTAAAAGAAGACTTGAGTATCTGGTATCATGGAAGGTATTTGACACTGCAGTAAACATTTGGGTACCAGCACACAACTGTGTATATGCCCAAGGCTGGACGATGCTTTCCAAAAGCATTTTCCCCAGGCTGCCAGATCTCAATTAAAGCAAACAATTTGCGCAATGAAGTTGGCCCAGTACACAAGAACCTTTCCCTGGCGCAAGTCCCAGGAGGGGAGTGGAGCCCCAAAAGGAGGAGAGGGTAATGTCATAAATTGAAAATGACATCATCATGGGGATCAATACCAAGGACAAAGCTGCATATCAGGAGGTCAAAAAGGTGAAGTTGGCTGGCCTCCCTGAACTCAAGCATACCTTGGATCAACGCTGGGTGGAGGTGAGGTACGCCCAGGTTAATCCTAGTGAGGCAAGAGAAGTTTGGTCCTGCATAACAGCAGATGTGTTAAAATAAACAGCTTTGCGTTAAATAAAAATGATTCATTTTGGCTTCTTGGTGTATGGGATCTCAAATTTTATTCAGTTTTTGAAATTCCCAGCTCGGTTGGCCTATCCCACAATCAATAACCTGAGTTCAGTCAATTACCAAGTGCAGTTTATTGCCCAATGGAAGCGTGCACCTATCAGTGCACATGGCTTAAACCTTCTTCCTTCAATGGTTTTTCCCCAAATTACCTTAAATTCCTTTTTTGAGACCAATCTCTCTCATTGGTCAACTTTCCTCATAATAAACCCCTTTGCTAGTTCAAAATTTTTATAAATATGCTATCTTAGATAATCCTGTGCATGGACCTCTTTGAGGTGGTCTTGCGCAATGTTAACCATTTAATTTTAACTACTTTTAGATTTATCTGCCTATAAACCGTTGGGCCGCCCAGATTCCATCCAGCCTATGGCGCCTATACACTACCACTCCAAGCACCACATGGCTCCTTTATGGTTACTCCCTATAATGATAACCATTCTCAATTTAAGTTATTCTAGCTCAAGCACCCTCTGCTGAGCTCTAGTAACTTTAGTACTAATGACCAGTACCCTGGCGTTGGCCCTGTGCATCATGCACTACCACGCTGGGAACAGGAGAGTTATAGAAACTCTCCTTACAGAATCTGCCTTCCACATCGCCCTGTAGTTTTCTTAAAGGTATTTGGCAATGCACGACGTCTTCTACCAAAGAATTGTAGAGATCATCAATCAGGTGTACCAATCCATGGATCCAATATTTCTCAACATCTTCCACAAGCTTATGGATAATTATCTCTTCAATTATGGCTACTAATTTACCACACATGTCTCAGAAATTTTCAACTGAATAATTTTAGATGATCCACTCATATGGGTCACAATCTACCAAATCGCTTTTTAAAATTAATTTGTTTTTCAATAACACTATAATACCTAACTGCAACCCTTAAAGAGGTAGTTGCCCTCCTGTCTCTCCCACCCATGGGCATTGCCCCAGTAAGACACACGGCTGCCCCTATTACAGTCTTTTAGCTTGTTGTGGGGACCTTTGGCAACTTATTAGATAAAATAAAATCTCTATTATTTCTAGGGCGTCCCATCTAAAATCAATCAATGCAGCTAAACCCATAGCATTTCAAAATCATCTACTGGGCATTGTCAAACCCAACTAAGATGGACAGTCTTATTCAAACTAGCTGTAGCACTGACAGTCACCCTTCATTAAACCCTTTTTATACCATGTCAGGCCAAGGTGCAGTGGACGAGCCACCATTATACCACCTAAAGAATTATTGAAATACCTACTAGGTGGTAGATTAAAATCAGGAATGACTTATGTTGCTGAGGGTAAAGTCCTAGATATAAATAAAATGGATACATAGACATTTCAAGAAACATATCTTATATAATAAACTCCATAATATGAGAATAGTGTTAAGGAGATGCGCTTTACTTTGAGTAATAAATGTTTTAATTATTCGAGGTACGCTGACCAGGGATGGACAGTACTGATCACAACACTCAGAACGGCAAAACAAACTACTACCCAGGTGGGAAGAAGAAACTGCTTAACCCACCATGGCAGAGGGTGAGGAGGGGTCGGGGGGTTGGTTTTCAGAAAGACCCACCTCGATCAAGGGGTGTTGGTTACAGTACCAGATCAGAGCAGAGAGCCAGGGCGTTGGGGCATCTGCATAGTGGGGGCTGAGGTCAGCGTAGTAGGAGTTTTCCACTTCTGCATCAAGATAATGATAGGAAAGTGTTTCAACAAAAGCTGCGAGGAGAACTTCAGCTTCTTTGCGGGCTTCAGGAAGTTGGGTGAAAAGGGAGATACTGTGGCGGGTGATTTTGGCTGAGGGGTTGAATGAAGCAAGCGTTGCGACATTCATAACAGCGATTTCAGCATCATCAAATAGTTTTGAGATGTAACTGCAGGGAGATTCAGGGAAGTCAGGGGGGAAGAAGATGGTGGGCAGGCCATGCTGGAGCTGAGCCACTGACTGGGCCACCGCGGTGCGTAGTTTTGGGCAATGAGGAGAGGCCACCGCAGCTAAGGCGAGCTGGTGGTCACTTTGGAAGGGGTCTGTATTGGGTAGAGGAGTGAAATAGTGAGGGGTAGGGGTTTCATCAAAGTTGGGAAAGAAAAATTCTGCCCAACCATAATCGTTATGGCAGAGAGGTTGACCTGTATGCTTACTAATGAGGATATTACCTGAATCGTCAGTTTCAGCCAATAGATCCCATGGATTTTGGTTCACTGGAATAGTGGCGTTTAAATTTGAGTGGGTAGGATTGGGCGAATGGGCAGCTGCTTGGGTGCGAATGTTGGTACAAGCATTGCTCTGATTGGCTGGCGTAGATTTAGGTGGGAGAGTGAGGATGGAGGTTTTGGGTGGGGCTGATTTTCCATGTGAGCCCACTGAACGAGATTGGAGGGTGGGAGGGGGCAGCAAAGCGCCCCATACTGAACCTCCAGAGGGGGCTCAGAAGCTGCAGCAGCGGATTTGGCCTTAGGGCACGCTCTTTTTGCATGGTCAAGGCCAAAGCAGAGGGAACAAATCTGCCTACCATTATTGACCCAAGCCCAAAAGAAATGATCAGGCGCTGCAGCCACACTAGCGCGGGGTGGGATTTGTTGGGCTATGGTAGGGTGGTGTGGTATGATGGTGGCTGTTGCACAAGGAGCAGCAAGGCGTTCTGCACCAGATGGAATGGCAAAGATGAGGTTGGGCTGAGTGCCATAAGCCATGAGCCCCGCGACCAACTGGCCATACAAAACCTGGGGTGGAAGGTGGGATGGGAGATTTGCAAAGGATACCACTAGCGTGGTGTCTGAAGGGAGGCGAGTATAGGTTGTGGGAATGGGGTTTTTTTTATAAATTAGAGGGGTTTGTGCAGCCGCTTTAGCATCCTCCTCAGATTGGAACCCAACGTCAAAGTAGCCCTTAAAAGGGCGAAAGTCTATAAAGCCAGCTGGCACAAAGGCTGTAGTGGTTAGGTCAATAATTGCCTTATCAGCATATGGGAACAAACGCCCATAGTCCACTCTGAGGCAATAGCGAATAGCAGAGCGAGGGAGGGCGAGAGGATGGGGGCGAGAAGGGTGGACGCGCGCCAGGTGGAGCGCTAAGTCCCGTGGGGGACAAAACGGTTGGAAGCAGTGGGCGGGCTGTTTGAACCTGTCTGAACGTGCTTGCCTGCAGGGTGGAAAACGCTAGGTGGGGGTGCACTGCTGCCCCACACTGGGGTGGCAGGCGGCAGAGCCAAGGACATCAAAGAATAGTTTTGGGCAGATGGCTGTGGATAAATAAACTTAAATTTAAAATCGCTCAAAAGTGACTTTGAGCGGTTAAAGAGTTGAGTAATAAATGTTAGGGCACTAAAAACCAAGAATTGTAGAATCTAAGTGTGTATATTGACTATCACTATTCTATCCTTGAACTGGAAGAGCAAAGTTTAAATTTTATTGTTTAAAAAATCTCGAGCTCAAACAGGTTATAAGCTTAGCCACAAAAAACTTAGAAAACCACATTGTTAAGGAAGGTATCTAAATTAAATGTATTTTAGTACTAAACTGGGGATTTGTAAGATAACTATGGTAGCAAGCATAGATCCCTCTTTTAAATCAGAGAATACATGCAAGAGGACCATTTTCACATAAGAGCTTACATTTTTCTATCTTTTTTACTCTTCTTGCATAATATGTTACATGGATATAGTTACACAATTTTTTATCAAGGCTAAACGAAAATAATATTTTTCTATTATTGATTTTTCTTTTATTTAGGGTATTAAAATAGCCAACAAAAATTATTCCTTGTGATTTATATCTCCAGGTGCTTTTTTAACTAACCTTAAATCTTCCTTTAGGATCACATACTTTATATTATCCATTTCTTATGCATGCTTTTATAACATAACTCATGACCATACTAAAAATATGTCATATAGTAAATTTATAGAGAAATCTTTTTTACCATTAAAACATTATCTAAGCTCATAAAAAATTTAAACTAACTAAAATCATGATTTAAAGCGTATAATGAATCGCATAATCCTATAAAGCTTATGATGCACATTTTTATAGGTGTAATGCTTAGGCTCTTTCCAATTAATGACAAAGGAGTCAAGTAAAAAGAGCCAAATCTTGGTCTATGACGCTGACATAACTCCTAATACAATGTCTACGATTTTCACACTACAAGATTATAATAATAAAAATCTTGGAAAACTATTTTGAGTATGCTGGAACACTGCAGCATGCTCTGATCCCAGGATAAAGTGTAGAGTGAGGTGATCATCTTACCAAATCTTTAGCAAATTTCAATCCTCCGCTCAAGGACATAAATCAGGGATTCTGCTAGCCATAATAAAATAACTTTTTTATACTTAAAAACAGTTTATGATAAAATGACACATTTTATTTAGAATTTCTAGGAAGTTTTATAGAAAAGAGAAACTCACAATCACTCAGTACCTTTTTAAGCAAACAGTATAAATATCTTATTCTTCTAATTCTGCTCCTACTTTCAATTGATGTCAAAAGTACCATGGTTTTAAATTCCCATTTTTTAAGCTAAATTTTGACAATACGCTGGCCAGTGATCACCAAAGACCCTACGTTCTGCCAATTTCATTATAAGAATTTGATTTGAACCTCAGGGTTTCAACCCACAAGATAGACTTTTTGTCATTGATCCTAGCATGAGCTTAGACTTGCCATCTTAGTCACACCAGTATGCTTAATCTTATTGAATATCAAAGCAGAGTGATTCCAAATTAACGCATTGAACATCACAAGAGATACAATAACAAACTGGCCCTGACAATAATTTAATGAAATCTGAGCTAAAATTAGTATGTTCAACACATGAGTTAGCAACAATTTAGATAATAGATGTACCCTAATTTTTTCTAACTGATGTAAAAAACGGTATTAATACGTTTGTTGCATTTCAATTTGGGTTCAGATTTTCTGAATCCAAATCAATTCATTTAAAATGATTTTTGGTGTTTGTCAGGTTTAGCGCTGGGTTGTGTCTCGCCTGATTTATTTTTTAGGCTCTTGTGAGCTTAATCAATGGCTTGGGTGAGGCCCTAGAAGAAGGACCTTTAAGGTCAAGCTTGCGGAATTCTGAATTTCATTTGGAATTCTCTCTCATTTCCACTCTCACGTGGGTTTCTCTAGTGGCCTCAGGGCCACCCTTAACTTAACTTACATGATGATCCGCGCACAACGAGTTTTTGTCATGTTAACAAAAACTTGGGATTTTGGGGCTTGATCTCCCTCAAAAATCCTATCTTTTACTTGGTGTGTTTGTGGCATCACATTATTAGGATCTTGTTCATCTGTGACACTGTATTTGATAATAAAATAAGGTTAATCTAGGGTTAGCAACATCACATCCTTATTTTGTCTTTGCCTCACTTCAAATTTCCCTAAATCCAAGGTTACCTTGAGAATCCAGCTCACACTGACCATTCAGCGTCAATTGTGTTGAACCTAGTAAGATCAATCAGAAACTGGGATGTTTCTGACCATTACATTATTCAAAACTGCTGCTGCCAGCACGCCACAAGGTCCCCAATCCAGCTGACCTTAGTGGTTGCATAAGGTCCCAGTTGTCAAGTAACCAGCACCAGAGGGAGCCAGTGACTGATGGACAACCCTGGATCCAAAGCAATTGTCAGTGCAAAATTCTGATGGGGCCTTCCCCCATCAGGGATTTGGTTGGCACCGGGGTCTGTCCCATCAGGGCTCCTAACCAACAGATGGTCCACCCAGAAAGGGGATGGACATCAAGCTATGCTGAATTGCATGCCTCATGCACTTCTGGTGGTGAAAGCACCTTCCTGATTGGAATGGGAAGACCATCACCAACAGGAGCCTGGGAGGGGGACGCAACACAGCCACATGATGGGCATGCATCCACGTGCCAGGTGGACTGATTCTGGCAGCCCAGTCCTGATTCACCCTTGTCATTTGTCTTTTCCCCTCAAGGGCCCAGAGTTTCTCCAGGATAAGTTTCCTGGGGCTCAAGGTAACTCACCACAGGAAGCCCTCATGGTGGCAGCCTCCTGCTGTGGGGCCCCTCTTTGGGAGGGACTCTTCTTGAAGCAGATGATGTAACTAATGGTATTATTTCATTTGTTGCATTTTAATTAAGGTTTGAGTTTTCCAAATATAAATAAATTTATTTAAATTTTTTTTGGTGTTTGTCAGGTTCAAGAACTGGGTTGTGCCTCACCTGAATTATTAATTAGGCTCTTTCAAGCTTAATCAATGGTTTTAGTGAGGCCCCTGAAGGGTGACCTTTAAGGTCAAGCCCGTGCAATTCCAAATTATGTTCAGAATTCTCTCTCATTTCCAACTCTTGCGTGGGTTTCTCTGGTGGCCTCAGGGCCTCCATTACCTTATCTTACCTGATGATCTGCGCACAACAAGTTTTGTCACATTTCCAAAAACTTGGGATTTTGGGGCTTGATCTCCCCCAAAAATCCTGTCTATTATTTGGTGTATTTGTGACATCAGATTATTGGGATCCTAATTGTCTGCAACACTTTATTCAATAATGATAAAATAAGGTTAATTCTGGGGTTTGCAACCACACATCCTTATTTTATCTTTGCCTCGCTTCAAATTCCCCTAATTATATAATTTATTACATTGAGAAGCCAGCTCACAGTGGACATTCAGCGTCAATTGTGTTGAGCCTAAGGTAAGATCAATCAGAAACTGGGACATTTCTGGCCGTTAGACCTGATTCATCTACACTTACAATTATAAAAAATGATTTAAGTCTCAGAACTTGAGTGAGAAACCCATCAATAAGAGTCTATTTTTGAGGCTGTACATGAACAAGAAGTATAAGTGCTGTGCAAATAATAGACACTTTAAACTAAAATTCTATTAAGTAGTCCAAATAATTTAAATGAGTTTATGGTTTTAATTAAGTTAAAATACCAGTTTTATCTAAGACCTTTTAATTACAATAAAAAGTGACGCAGAATCCTTGTCCTTTGTAAAATATGTCAATAGTAGATTAATAAATTAGTAAATAAAATGTTTTTGATGCATCCCACTTGAGTATACTATGTTTGAGTTGGTTTAATATTTACTGACAAAATCACAATAAGTTAGTTTAGCATCAAGATACAAATTGCTTTTATCTTCAATAATATTGCTTTACAAACTTAAGAAATACTTTATTTTAGATTATTATTATAACTAGAATTAGATATAATATAAATTGAATTGATGGCTTAGAGATACTTATGTGACCCATAGACTTAGAAAACTTAGTCTGTTAGAATGTCAACATATATAAACTTTCCTTTCTTGTTGAAATCAATTATTGTAACTGATTTGATTCAAGACTGGAAAGTTTGATAATCTATACAAGGAGATGAGTATGCACCCAATGTCAGGTAAAGGCTGTGAAAGCGTGGTAAAGGGCACAGGGTCAGTTTTCACACCATTTAAAGTTAGGAAATTCCCAGCGAAACTGGTGGTCATGACAAAAATAAGAAAACAGTGGTGAGTATCTCAAAGAAGATTTTAGCTTGGAAAGCAAAATGCAACCAGTACATCAAAACTCCACTTTCTCATCCCCTGTCATCAGTGGAGCATGTGATTTGAGTTTTTCTGGATAAAAATCTAATGGCACTTTGGGAGAAGTTCTGTGGTAATGTGCACAAACACTTCCTAGCTGCTTTATATGTCACACTGCCTTTGATGACCCATGGATGGTTGGACCTAGGGTTTGCACCGCACAATCATCAGATGCCTCTGCACAGGTGCGCGTGGTGGTTGATCTCCTGGAGGTCAACGGGTGGTTGAAATGAAGTGCATTAATTGGATAAAATCTAATCAAATTTTTGTCACTTTTGACTTTCTATTCACAACGGTGAGATGTAAGTCCTAGAACGCTATCTATCAGCTGGGCTAAAAACTTATGTGGAACTACACACTTTTAAAATGCAGCGCTTCAAGCTTATACCAGAGCTTAGCATGTGCAAAGAAATTGCAGTGATCACCCCAACTGTGTCATTGTGGAGGACTTAACTCAAATTTCACACACCACAAATATTAATATTGACAGGTAGGACTCTCACCCCTTCTGTGTTACAGTTGATATCACTACTATCTGAACCTGTTGTCATGCTTTTGTTCATAAAGCACACACATGACCTTCCAGAGAGGGTACCACTCAGCATAAAATTTTCCCAAATGCAATGGGAAGCGCTGATTTCCATTATAATCTGCCTTTAACTTTAATGCCGCCTTCCCATGGGGCGTGGAGGGGTGTTATATTCAGGTTAAACCCATGTCCCCACAAGAGCATGAGAAGGCCAAACAGGCCCGTAGAGCAGTGGCTGAGGCAGCAGCTTTGGCAGCGTCCATGACCCTGCACAGATCCAGGCTGAAATTGAGTCATTTGCAGCTGAAGCGGCTCAAAATTATATTCACCAATCAAAATATCCACCAACCTGGGAACAACTGTTTGAGTTGGGTTCCCCCATGCAAGTTCACTGTGCACTGATTGAAACTGATTCTTTAACCCAAATCTCCTCAAGTTTTTGTCAACCTCCGATGGTGCACCACAGGAGCACCTCAATTGAAAAGGCAATCAAAATTAAAAAACGTTAAAAATGACAAATCACCCAAAGTGAAGGAAACCCTCAAGAACAGCTACTTGGTGGCACAAGCCATGAGTTCTTCCATCAAAGCAGCTGCTGAAAAAGTTGCCCAGGAAGGGAAAGGGGGTCCTTTCCATTGCACCTAAAGTCTAATGAGGGTCTTCTTCACTATTGGGACGTTGAACATTGCTGGACATAAGGCTTCACCATCCCAGGCTAGAAAACTAAGTTTTAAAAAAAATTTACTATGGACATCCTGGCAATTCAGGAATCCCAATGTCCACATGGTGCCAAGGACACATAAGCAACCATGCTCCTCCCCTTCCTTTCTTTTTGGTTGCTGCACTGTGGGGTGCTTATACATGTGACCCATAGTTTTAAGATTATATCTAAACATTCAAATCTCGATGGTATTATTCTGGGCATGTCTTTTTCATGGGATGATGAAGTGCACACCATTGTTAACGTTTATGCCCTGACCTGTGCGCGGGCTCACCAGGGTTTCCTCTTAACTGTAACTTCCCTCCCACTTCCACCTGATCCATTTGCGGTGGGTGATCTGAAATGCTGGGACAACCCAGCCACCAACCAGTGGCCTTCAACGCCTACCCCCCACAGGGGCACCTCATTCTCCACGATTAAAAGCTACCTTGGGGCTTTTAATACCCTCCCCAAGAATGTGCTGTTGCTACCCAACATGTCCTATCCCCATGTGCACAACGTTCAGTTGAGGTCTATGTCCCTCATTGATCTCATTATTACACCATTTAACTTTTGCCCTCAGATTGCGCACTTTACAATGACAAAAATTGATTTCTCTGACCATAGGATGGTGTCAGTATCTTTAAATTTATCAAACCCAGCGGCACAGGCACCAAAATGGTGCAAACTTTTCCTAGT
Source organism: Massospora cicadina (assembly GCA_022478985.1). Lineage (NCBI taxonomy): Eukaryota > Fungi > Entomophthoromycota > Entomophthoromycetes > Entomophthorales > Entomophthoraceae > Massospora > Massospora cicadina. Next base: position 64,786 of record JAKSZP010014790.1, read on the forward strand.
CAAAATCACGTTGCCCATGTGCTTCAGCATAGTGGACACCAAAACTTTGGCACCAGAGTTTGTCACACTTTCTGTGCTGATCCACTTTCTACTTGGTCAGCCTTCAAAGCAAACAACATCCTTAAGGCTCACCACATCTCATTGCATTGCTCTTGGACTGCCTCAGCAGTCATTAAGAGCACGCTAGTGGAAGTGCGCCACCTAGAGTCTGGTGTTCTTGCTTCAGGGTACAGGCCAGCTTGGGGTTATAAGTGGGTATAAGTGTCTGCTCATCTCAACACACTGGTAAGACAACAAAAGCATCACATTTGTGTTTAGTACAAGGTAAAAATATAATGGAAGGTGACATGCGCTCCTCCTATTTTTTTCCACAAATTCTTTGCACCAAAACAGAGCTTAACCTACACACAGGTGAGGTGGCCAGACAACTCCATCACAATCTTTCCAGCTGACATGGAAGTCAATGTTGAACCTTTTACTCCGAGTTGTATAGGTCCAAATCAGTCAAACTTGCCTCAATTGATGAGCTTCTTGATGGTGCACATATATTCACCATTTCCCTCTATCCGGAGGTAATGAATTTAATTACTTGTTACAAACTCTGGTATTCCATTTGTGGTGCACCGCACCAGAAGTTCCCAGGTCCAGATGGGATTCTATATGAGTTCTACAAAAGATATTTTATTTATCTTTCCTCACTAATGCTTGCCTCAATAAAAAAATTTCTTTTATAAACGCGCCTTCTTCCTGGAGGCCTGGAAGCCTATATGATAACACTGTATAAGAAAAAAGATAAGCTGGACTTGGTAAACTGGCTCCTCATATCACTTACTAATAAAGATACTAAGTTATTCACTAATATTATGGCCAACTGCCTTGGGGAGTTGCATCTGAAGTGATTTCTTCTTAGCAGTTCAGTTTTATCCCAACGCAGTCAATATGAGACAACATTAACATTGTGGCCACCGTCTACCAGCCTCCAGCTATTGGGGCGCTTGTGTTCTTAGACCAACAAAAAGCTCATGACATGGTAAACTAGAATCTACTAAAAAACTGCCTTCACCAATTCCACCCCAGTTTAGAAATTTGGGTGTTGTTGCTCACGGAATCTGCCACAATGGCTGTGCGTGGCCCTGGTTTCCTCACTGATGTGGTTTACCCTCATAGGGTCTCCGCCAAGGGGACCTTTTAGTCCACTCTTGTACAATTAAAGCCTTGACCCACTTTTACGCAGTGTGAATGAACGCCTTGCTGGTGTCAATGTGCAAGGCCAAGCATCTATTAGGATGCTGGAATTTTCTGACGATTGTGTGGTTGGGGTGTCTAACAACACAGATGCACGTGAGCTGGAGGCAACTATCCAGGATTACTTCAGGGTCAGTAATGCCGCCCCTAATGTACAAAAACCAAAATCATTCTCCTCAGCTGGTACCAAGCCCGCTGGTCACCAGCGCTCCTTAATCAGACTTCTCCATAAGCTAGCTCTCTTGTTCACATGCCCCAGCTACCACATACCTCCCCAATTTTACTCCCTTCATTCCAAGACCCACTGCTGGTCTGGTGCGCCATTTGGGAATGTGGCTAGAGGTGGGAGTGTTTTCCTTGTCAGTAATAGAGCATCACATCTTAGACAATGTCACAAAACGCATCGCCTCCCTCAGAACCCACCAGACTACCCTCACAGGCTGGGTTACACTTTCCAGCTCTATGCTCCTGTCAAAAGTCTGTTTGAGGCCCAAGCCAATGCTTTACCCCCTCTTTCTCCAAATCTTTGTATGCCCTCCTACAAGGGTGGTTTTGGTTAGGCCACCCTCCCCTGGTGCGCCTGGATGCCATGTTTGGCCCTTGCTGTAGTGGTGGTATGAGCCTGCTCAACTTTGAGGCCAATGCCGCCAAAGTACTTGGCACCTTGATTGCTTCAGTCACTAACCCTACACTCTCAGATCAGCATTGGTTACGCGTGGCCTGCTATAATTTTAATCGCGCCCTTTGCTTACACAATCCTACCCACCCCCATTCCCTACTTAGCTATCTGGCCTCTCATTTCTCTGCTGCGGGCCCAAATGGGATGCCACCCCACTTCAATATAATTCTCCTCTCTATACAGAGCACTGAGTGGAGAATCAGCATCAGTGGCCACACCAACCAGAGGGGGCACTACTTTTGTTTCAAACAAGAAGTCTAGGGGAAAGTCACTATAAACAATCTTATATCCCATAATCCCCCATCATTGCCTGTGTGGACTACCTTGACAAGCTGGACATCCCATATTCTCTGGAGACCCAAAGGGACATTTGTCAATATACACACCATCCTCTGTTACAACCCCAGACTTGCGTCCATGTGTGGAGATGCATGAGAAAGGTGTACCAGACTGCTTAGTAGTCCAATGCCTCTCAGTCTTCATGCATTGTGTGTGGTCAATATGGGTCATTAGTCCATCACTTGGAAGATCGCATCTATCACAGGCAATCTGGCGGGATGTTATGCATCTCTTTTGCCAGAAGCAAGTAGAGACTTTCATCCTGTCTAAGAACATCTTTGCCTTTTCCATGACCTCCCTAATCTACCCTTCTCTCCGCGCCTTTCTTTGTTGCAATTTCATATGGATGACACACACTATGGCCTTGACGCACTTTCTGGCACTACTATAACCCTCTGTGAAGCTGTGCATCACTTCCACTTCCACTTTCACCTTACAGATCACTTCTAAGTTTGGTTGTTTGGCCACCTGACATCCTGCCCCTGCTGGTTGGTGTCATCCTTGTCCTTCATCTGATCCTCTTCATCGAACCCTTTCCTTCAATTGTATTTGGTTTTAGCCCAGGCTTCTTCTGCCACTCACCCTCTTCCTTCCACTAGCGGTACTGCTGGCAACAGGAGGTAGCTTCAGCTCCTATGAGGTGTCCTTATGGTTTCTTGGTGTTATGTTGTTGATTATTATTGGAAGTGTCCATCCCATTCTCAGCCTTCCCTGTATAAAATTTAAAATATAGAATGTCAACATATATAGCTTTTTTAGCTTTGTTGATATCCTCTTTACTTAAGATAAAATTGATATGTATTAATATGTTGATGCAAGTGCTTTGAACAACCTTCAGTCTATGCAATGTTGACTTAATGATTATTTTCAGCTAATACTTAAGTATAGGGCTTGATCCATTATTATAATTGTTTAGCACGCAGCCCACAGCTTCATAAGGTGTTGCCAAAGTTGTATTAAATTAACTTCTGGTTTTTGCATTGGCGCCATAGTTATGAAAGTAAAGTAGGTCAAATTTCATAACCCTGCGAATGCAATTTTTGCTACCTTGATCTAATGATCACCTTGACTTATAGCCTAGGCTTTCAAATCCGCTATAATTTATATAGGATCCCTAACTTCTATCTTATTCCCCACGTCAGCATAAAGTATTTGGTATGAGGACTCCTATTTTTATTATGATCATCTGCTAGAGCTTCATTTTAATTGGTATAATGTCACTAAAATGTAGATACCCAAGCCCTAGTGTTTTCTCCCCTAGCCTAATATAGAGAATTATTTCTCTAGGCTATCATTTTAAAGTTATTCTTAGCATACATAAATTGCAACAATAGGAAACTAGCAGAAGATAAAATATTGGTGAGATTCTTATGGTAAGGAGATCTTTTTTCATACGTTGCTGGAGAGAACCTAGCGCAAAGAAAGGATATCAAAGTGAGCCATCAAGCCTTTGCAGTAATAAATACTACATAGTGCTCTTTTATATTTACAATAAAAAATCCTATTGCTAAAGCTTGCTTTTTTGCAAGTATAACTGTTTTCACTTTCTTCTACCAGTACATTTTATTTTTGAGCATAGTGACCTGTGAATTTAAAATATACGCCTAAGTGCTGATTTTAAAATTGTGATGCTCACTACAGGGGCTCATAACTTGGTTCAATGCAATTCATTTTAATTAAGTATAAATCCTGTTGACTCCATGGAAGGCTTTCCTCCAGTGGAAGTAGTCTAAAGTTCTAAGGATGAAGAGGTCGCTCCAGCGGCTCAGCATAACCATTTCAGTGGCATTTTCCAAGGTGCAGTTTTAAGTGCCCATGTTGGACAACTCTCTGATATTATACTTGTCCACAACCATCAAGTGAAAGTGTTACCTAAAACTACTAAAATGTATCAACGCTGCCTCAACAATTTGGATGTAGATACTGTAACAAACCAAGCTCATCTTAATTGTTACATCTTGACTTAGGTTTGGATTTTCCAAATCTGAGTTGAATTGTTTCAATAAAAACTTTTGGCTTAGTCATGTTTAGCGCTGAGTTGTGCCTCACCCAAAGTTCAGCCATAAAAAGGCGTGTCCTCCAAATTTGAAGCTTACTTTAGAATTTTTCCCCTAGCTTTCCCTCCCTGATGAGCATTATCATTTGCTCCCCAGACAAGCTCTTTTTGGTGGGCCCTTTTTTATTTCCTGAATAAATAAAGGTTGCTTTAGGGTTTGCTTACCTCACTTACTTATTTGTCTTTTTTTGGGAATTTGGCTTCAAGGAGTTTTTTGTGGTTGGGTCAGACAGACCTCAAATTAGTTTTGCATAACTAACTTAATGTAGGGATATTTTGGCGCTGTCACTGCACCAAATCTGCCCCTACTCAAGATAAGTCTACTTAATTGTAGGTTCTAAAGCATAATTTATTTTACAGTGGTTGGAACTAGGATTTTCTAACAGTTACAATTATTAACTTTTTGGCGGATATGGCCTATTTCCGTTGAACAAATTGCGCAGGGTTTAGCCCACTGAGCAACAGCCAAATGAAATGGAGATCGTTGGACCCTCAATTAAAAGTAATAACCTTATATATAAAAATATGAGGTAATCGTCCCAATGCCGCTACTATTTATTTTTTGATATGATCTAACTGGTAGACCCTCTCTGCTTACGTTCCCTACTTCTTCCTACTCACTTCTTCTTTTCTTCAACTAAAAACCCTCTCCCCTTCTCTCTCTTGCTCAACCTTTAATCCTTGGTATTCCTCGATGGATTTGACACATTTTGCTTAGTAATTCTCAATTTGCTATCAATGTAGAACTTGTTTGACCATCGAGGCTTCAACGGGATTTCCTCAGTTACCAAACCCTAAATGATTCGATCAATTTACCTTGCATTGCTCTAACCTATTACTCGCCCTCAGAGCTTGCTTCACATCTAATTAACAATTCACCAGAACACTAGCTTATCGCCAAGTCATATTGAAATCTTGACATTACCCCCCCTTGACTGGACAATAAGCGCCTATTGCTTGTATAAATGAAGGAACTTAGCGTGTACTCGGTTGATTATATGACCACCCACAGGTGCCTTAATGGTGTATGCATCAGCCCCAGTCTTCTCGATGATCTCAAATGGTCCACTCCATATGCTGGTGAGCTTGTTCCTTCTTCCAAACCCATATTGGTCATGAAACAGGACCAATTCCACTACCCCAAACTGTGGAAGACTGCTGCATCTACATTGATCAGCCACATGATCCTGAATCTTCTTGGCAAGACTAGTGGAATATGCCTCAGTTTGGAGTTTAATCAACACATTTGTTAATGTAGACAAATAGTGGTGGGGTTTGACTCCGCTGGTATCCTCCACACAGGAGTAAAGCAATGCAGGCAGCGCTGAATGTCGTCCATAGAGCAATTGAAATGAACTCTTACCAGTTGCTGAGTGGTAGCTGATATTGTATGCAAAGACAGCGGTGGATAAAAGGGTGCTCCAGTCTGATGGCCACTCATTTACAAGCTTGCGTAGAATATTTACCAAGGTCCCATTGACCTGTTCCACCATACCATTAGATTCAGGGTGGTAGGGGGTAGTTAAAACCCCACGGATTGCCATGAGCTCGTTCAACTTGGCCAATATATGTGATGTGAAATTGGTTCCATTGTCCATTAGAATAAATTGCGGACAATTATGGCGCTGTATAACACACTCCAGGATGAACTTGGCGGTAGTGACAGCCCTCAAATCCTTGATAGCCCTTGCTTCCACCCATCTTGTCAAATGGTCAATGGCAACTATTATATATTTGGAGCGGTTTGTGCCAATTGGCAGAGGCCCCACCACGTCTAATAAAACTGTATGCCATGCAAACCAAGGCTTAACTAGCAGGTAGGTGGTCTTCCAGTGGTATGGTTTCTCCACTTGGAACTGATGGCAAAAACCAACCATCTCAAGAACATTGTATTTCATAATCTCCCAATAGTAGTGGGGTTGCAAGAACTCCAGCGTCTTTTTCAACCCTCCATGACCTACCGCCCTATGGGCATCCATAATGATTGCAGGCCTGGCAGAGGGTTTTGGAAAACTCAGCATCGATTCCCCCATCCACTTATATAATTCCCCGTTGTGCAAGAATGTATCCTGTCTAAGCCCATCTAACACTTTGATCACGGACAGAAGCTCATCATGATTTTTGCCCACAATCATTTTTTTGTACATTATATCTGCCACATCTGCTGTAATGGCAACCGTGGGTAATCAAGAAAGACAGTCCACATTCTCATGCTTCGCCCCTGGCTGATGCATGATATCAAAATCATACACTTGGAGCTTCAAAGCCCATCATGTGAGTCGCCCTTCAGGTTCTCACAGATTCTGTAGCCAGCGCAAGGATGCATGATCCATTACCACTTTGAATTTCACCCCATGGAGGTAGACCCAGAATTGTTTATATGCATAAGTCACCACTAAACACTCCAGCTCAGTCACAGTGTAATTCCGTTCAGGACCAGTTAAACTGCGGCTGCAATATGCAATGGGGTGCTCCACACCGTCATCGTCTTTTTGTGATAATATAGACCCTACAGCAGAAAGTGAAGCGTCTGTTTGCACAATAAACTCTTTTTCAAAATTGGGGTATTTTAAAACAGGCGCGCTAGCCAACACGGTTTGTAATACATCAAAAGCGGTTTGACATCAATCCATTCAGTTGAAGGCAGCATTCTTAAGTAGCTCAAAGAGTGGAGCCCCAATAAAGCTGAAGTTGGGAATGAAACGCCAGTAGTAACCAACCATCCCCAAGAACACCTGGATATCTCACTTATTGCTTGGATGAGATATCTTGCAGATGGCTTCCACCTTGGCTGGCTGCAGACTAAGCCCTTTGGAGTCTACCATGAAGCCGAGGTATTCTGATTGTTTCTTAAAAAAGTGGCACTTTAGGGGCTTAACTTGATATTAGCTTCTTCTAAGCGGTGGAACACTTGCTCCAGGTGTTCAAGATGCTCCGTGAACATCCGCAAAAACATGTTGATATTGTCAAGGTAGACAAGAACACAAGACAGCTTTAGGTCACCTAGAATAGTGTCCATAACCCGCTGGAACGTAGCAGGGGCATTGCACAAACCCTGTGGCATACGTGTAGGCTGGAAAAATCCCTTTGTGGTAATTATAGCGCACTTATCTTGTTCCACTGCTGGCAACTCGATCTGCCAGTACCATGATATCAAGTCCATAGAAGAGAAATACTTGGACCTACCTAACCAATCTAAAGCGTCGTCAATCTGTATAAGCAGGTACAAATCTTTTTCGTAATGCTGTTAAGCTTCTGATAATCAATCACTACTTGATTGGATCCATCTTTCTTTTTGACAATGAGCACTGGAGATTCCCAGGGACTCCTTGAAGGCTCCAACATTCCCTGTTCCACCAAGGTATCTATTTCTGCAGATACAACTTCTTCTGCTGCCTTCAAGCATCAGATAGGTCATGACCTGATAGGGGGGTGGTCTCCCATGTTCACCCAATGTACAACCTCATGAGCGCAACCCAAGTCATGATCATTAGTTGCAAAAATGCTGCGATATTTCTCAAACAGATCCATCACCCTGTCCTTTTGATCCTCTGATAGACCAGTTAGCGCCTCCTATGGAACCACCATCATTACGCTGAAGATGGTTTTTGAGGCAAGCCAAGATCTTCCCAGGAACCAAAGTCATGTATCTGGTGGACCTCATCAATAGTAACCAGGTGTAGGTAAGCCACCACTTGGTGCCGCTGAACCTTCATCACCTCCTTTTGCAGATTCGCTACCAACACCTTCGTTTCCCCCTGCCCTGGTAACAGTAACCCAGGAGCCAAATGAGGTTCGAGCCACAATTGTTGATAAGGCCCCACAACCTCTCTGCACAGACCTCCCAGTATATCAATTTTGAGCTCTGTCCCAATTATGACCTGATGCCCTGAAGGGATAGTCCAAGCATTCGCAGCTCGTAACAGAATCCCTCTGTACTCATAAATCTGGTTTGGAAGCGTTTGGGTCTTCCACTTCATCTGTCAATATCTTATGGGAATCAAACCATTGCTGTAGGCAAGATTAATTTGCCCAGAGCAGATTGGGTCCTCTGGGACTCCGCTGGAAGTAAAATAGATAGGGATCTGTTGTCCCAGGATACTGATGGTTTCATCCGCCATATTAACCACAGCCCCAAAGTGCCGCATAAATGCAGCCCCAATCAACATGTCATAGTGGTCATTAGGCAAAACCACAGTTGAAGCAGATACACCATCTGAACCAAACCCTAAAGGCAATGAGCTATATGCGCCTTCTGACACAGTACTCTGTGACCCCGCAGTTCTATACACTACTCAATGGTCTACATCTGGCTTCAGCGGAGCTTAGCCACAAGTTTGGTGGATATTATATTGACAGGAGCGCCTGTATCAATGATCGCCCAAATTTTGGTATTCTGTATGAATATGTCACAGTAGGTGCATTCTGAATAAGAAGAACCCTTGGTGCTTGATACATAAACATTCAAGGGCGTTTGATTACCCAGAAAAGTGTACACACCAGCCCCAATATGAGGATACTCTTGAGCAATCTTTTCTACAGAAACCGCCACATCCACGCCCTCCAAAGCAGCGACATATGTGGAGGGTTCACCACCAATCATACCATTCCGTTCAAGGATTTGTCAGGCGTACAGCTTATACACGTCTTGGCGAAACCCCATGTCCGCATTATTGGGGTCTCTACCACGGCTTGAGGCCAGAAGGTGGTTAGGGATCTGTTGGTATAGTAAATCCTCAGAGTGTGCCCCGGAGGTGACACAGGGTGATTCAAAATGTACATCAGGGACAATTACAATTGAATTAGTAGAAGCAGAGCAAACTGTCTCTACTCCACTTGTCCTCTTCCCTGTTCATATGAAACAATGGATACTGTGTGGACCCTGGGTTTGCCTGACAACTAAATTCATAATGACCTGTTTGGCCACATAAGAAACAACCGTTTGGGACCAGCACTCATCTCAGAATCACCCCAGAAGGTCTAGGTCTACTATTGAACCACGGTTTATTATGGGCTCAAGGATAAACGGTTTGATCATAATAGGGATGTAGAGGACCCGCCCAGGAATTAAGTGGCCGAGGAGTGACCCTCCAATTACCCCCATATTGGTGGGATCCTTCATTTAGCGGAATATCCATGGCAGATACAGGATCCCTCCGCTCCACATTAGGAGCACTAAAGGTAGCGGATAAATGGCATAAATGATGGATGATTTGGAGTAACTCTGCATCCTCCTGAAGAGTGTACGCCATAGCATTATGCAATTCGCAGTAGGGCTTGATAGCCACCGTCATTGCTATGCCTGCCTCCTCATTAGATAAGACAATGGCACCCAACAACACATGAGCCTCATTAGTGAATCGCTCCAAATACTTTATTAAAGACTCATTTTTTTGAAAAGATATTGTTAAAAGTCCGCCTTGCGCTGAGACATTATTGCTTTGCCCCCAAACAGGCAAATTAAGGTCTCCTTCACCTCTTGGTAAGCTACAGTACTGTCTTTAATATAACAAGTAACTTGATCAGCACTTGAAACATCCAACGCATATAACAATAGTTTAGCTTTTGGTGATCAGAAGCCCCCTCTATGGCAAACTCAAACCGCTTGAAAAAACCATGTATGTTATCATTGCGGTTAAATGGGGGCAGCCTGTCACTGCAGATTTCTTTTTCCTCAACAACCTTATCTAATTTATACTCTTCACAGTATAGCCGCTCCATCATGCTTCTCAAGAGTTTAGCAAGTTGGTTGGCATGACCACCTACCAGGAGCAATTGGCGGAAGGCATGGTTAAGCTGCTCAGTAATATTCTTATTCTCATGAAAAAGCACTGTTTGCGCCTGAAGTAAGGTATCCAAAGCAAGCTTCAGTTCCCCATAGTGAGTTATTTCAATCTCCAGGGGTAGTACCCCATCAAAGCGAGCTGGTTGCGCCATAGGTACCATTAATGAAGTTGTAATTAGTTGATCAATGGGCCCCCTGTAGTGAGCACCACTGTTAACTTTTTGGCGGATATGGCCTATTTCCGTTGAATGAATTGTGCAGGGTTTAGCCCACTGAGCAACGGCCAAATGATATGGAGATTGTTGGACCCTTAATTAAAAGTAATCACCTTATATATGATATATGAGGCAATCGCCCCATTGTCGCTACTATTTATTCTTTGATATGATCTAACTGGTAGACCCTCTCTGCTTACGTTCCCTACTTCTTCCTACTCACTTCTTTTCTTCAACTAAAAATCTCTCTCCACTTCTCTCACTCACTCAACCTTAAATCCTCGGTATTCCTTGACAAATTTGACACATTTTGCTTAGTAATTTTCAATTTGCTATCAATGTAGAATTTGTTTGACCATCGAGGCTTCAACGAACTTTCCTCAATTACCAAACCCTAATTAATTCAATTGATTCACCTCACATTGCTCTAACCTATTACTCGCCCTTGGAGCTTGCTTCGCATCTATTAACAATTCACTGGAACACTAGCTTATCGCCCAGATATATTGAAATCTCAACACATATTCCAAAATTGAATATGCACTGCATGCCACCAATCCCCAATTGGCTGACCCCAGTGATCATTGAGTCCTGATTGTTTAGGAAACAACATTGGTGGGAGCCAGTGACTGATGTCAAACCATGAACCCAAAGTGACCATCAGCTAAAAAGCATGGTGGGGCCTCCCACTCAGAGATTCAGTTGGCACTGAGGGGGCTTGTACCAGCAGGGCTTCCTCACCAACAGACAGTCCGCCCAGAAAGGGGATGGCCATCCAGACATGCTGGACTGTGCGCCCCTCTCGCGCTTCTGTTGGAGAGAGCGCTCTCAGGTCAGGATAAGATGACTGTCACTAACAGGAGCCTGGGAAGGGGCACAACACAGCCACATGTTGGGCATGCATCCACGTGCCAGGTCTACTGATTCTAGCAGCCCAGTCCTGATTCACCCTTGCCATTTGTATTTTCCCCTCAAGGGACCCAGAGATTTCTAGGCTAATTTTCCTGGGGCTCGAGGTAATTCACCCCAACAAGCCCTCATAGTGGCAGCTTCCTGCTGTGGGGCCCCTCTTCAGGGAGGGGCTCTTCTTTAGCAGGGGTAATGTAACAAAATTAGTCAACCTTGATTTTTACATCTTGACTCAAGTTCATATTTTATGAATCAAAGTCAAATTGTTTTAATATTTTTTGGTTTGGTCATGTTTGGAAGCTGGGTTGTGCTTCGCCCAGATTGTCGATTAGGCTCATATGAGCATAATCATTGATTTGGGTGAGGCCCTAAAAGGCAGCTGTAAAAAGGTGCACCCACCAATTCCAAAGCTCACTTCAGAATTTTTCCCTAGCTTTCCCTCCCTGGGGAGCATTGTCAGTTGCTAACAGACAAGCTCTGTTTGGCGGGCCACTTTTTAATTTATAAATAAAAAACAAAGGTAGTATAAGGGTTTACTTACTGTTATAATTAGCGATATTGTTAGTATATGCCCAGGATTTTGCACAGGGTCAAACCCACTGAGCAATCAGATGGATGATATGGAGATTGCACTTCTGGCTCCACTGCTTCCGCTGCTCCCTCCTCCAGCATTGGCTCAGCTGCTGCACACAAATTTTTTTGTTGGGGCATAATTCTCCCGCCCCCAACCTCAGAAAATTCTGGCATGGCTTCCAAAGCCTCATCCAATCATAATTTTAAAAATCTTAAAAATTAGTCAAATGCTGACAACCTGAGCTGATGGCTGAAACAGTTTCAGTTGAGCTGCCATGGTTGACTGTTCACAGTCAATCAGGTGCATCCAGCTTGCCAACTCCAGTGGCTGGGCCAACGTTAGCTGAGTTGAATCCTTTTGAGTGTCTCAATTGGATTGACAAAAACAACCAGTTGTATAACGTCAAACCGGACTTTACAATGGAGAAATTTTTGCTAATCCTCCTAAATTGCGCCCTGCTATTTTTGTCTAAAAACGGTTATCCCATCTATAATAAATATAAGTAAAACTGCAGTTGAAGCCAATGCAGCTCCTGCCAACACCCTACCCCACCAGCAACTCCTTGAGGCAATGGAACTCTTGGTTGAGGGTATTCCTACCCCCAATTTCCCTCATTATTTTGAGGAAGATGCAAAATATGAAATTGAGGAGCTCACTTTTGGTGCAAGCTGCACTTGCATTGATGCAGCAAAAACTTCTCTTTTTAAACCCACATATCCTGAAACCCACTAGCGCATAAAGTCTTTCACTTGTGTGCTGGCTCTCATCACTTTTGCTACACATCAATTTGCTCATTATGTTGAGGTGATGGACACCGCTGCCTCATAAGCAATGAAAACCCAAAACTATAACACCTTATGCCCCATGTCGCTGATGCTCCCCGAATGTTGTCTGCCATGGCCACCAGTATTTTGGGCACCAGAAAAAAGTTTCCTCAAAGCTTCCTCACCTTCTGATATGGCTTCATAGGCTGTTAGCTGAGGTGCCATATTAGGATTTTTTTATTTTGAATAATCCCTTTGTTAAAACTTTTTCTTACTCGTTGCAAACACTTTTGCAACCTATTCAATTCAAGACTAAATCTAGTTTGATAATCTCACAGAGGAGATTAGTCTGCGCCCATGTCTGGGAGCATTTGGGCAAGCAAGGCAAGAGGAGCAGGCGGAAGGCCTGCGGCCTCTAACGTTTGGAAATGCCCCGGAGAATCTGGCGGAATAGAAAAAAATCTAAAAAAACTGGTGGTCACAATTTCCCCAGAGATAATCGCGTGGCAAGCACGATGCAACCAGTACATCAACATGCCACACTCCCAGCCACTTTTGTTGGTGGAATTTGGAGTCCGTGTATATCTAGACATCTAAAAAACGGCCTTATGAAAAAATTTTGTGAAGATGTACACAAAATTTTACTGACTGCGGTGTACGTTGCACCTCACTTCATGTTGCGCGGTTAGCTGGACCTAGGTTTTAAAAGCAAAATAGCAGCAGACAAGGCTGCAGCAGTGTGCATAGTGGTCAAACTCCCCGAAGGGCAATGGGTCATCAAAACCAAATGCACCAGATAGACAAAAACAAACCAAATTTTCCTCACGTTTGACTTTTTGCCTACTACGGTAAAATGTGACATTTTGGAGCAACACCTGAAAGATGGTCTCGCCATATACGGCGAAATACAATCTTTCAAAATGTAACATTTCATGCTGATGCCACACCTGAGCACTGGCAAAGCCATCGCAGTTCTGACCCCAACTGAGGAGATCGTGAAGGACCTAACCCAATTCCCACACTCCACCTTTATTGACATTGCTGGAAATACCACCCACCCATTCCGGGTAACTGTGGACAGCACGCCCCCCATTTGCACCCACTGTGACGCGTTCAGCCATAAGGCGCACGCATGCCCCATCAAGGAGGGCGTCACATTCCAAGAGCACCCCTCAGCGGCCATGGCCAGTGGAGAGGTGCACTATGAACCAACCGCAAGCACCAAGGAGGCTTTCCCGTGGGGAGCACAAGGCTGCTACCTATTGGTAAAGCCCGCCTCCCCGCAGGAGTGGAAGAAGGCCAAGCAGGCCAATAGGGCCGCGGCAAAGGAAGCAGGCAAGGCCACCACCACCATCCCACACTCACAACGCCAGGAGGACATGGAGACCTTCGCGGCGGAAGTGACTCAGGAATCCATCACCCAATCAGATTGGGAGGCCCATGCTGAGTGGGCCACTCAATCTGAGGATCTGATGGGAGATTTGATCTCACCCAATCGCTGCACCCAAGCTCCAGTCAAAACTGACTTGGGACCTATCCCAACTGAAAATTTTTTTTTGCCCCACTTGAAGGTGCACCAAACTTATCCGCACCGCAAAAAATTCATCTGGCGTTGGGAAAACAAAAAGCGAAGGCCAAAGCCAATGTGACTCTTTCCACAAAAATTAACAAAAACCCCGATAGTGTTGCTGCTAACACCCGCGCTGCTGTGAAAGCCTGTGGGGACCTTGAAGAGGCTGGTGGGCCTGGGGCCCACCCCTCACACCTAAGGTGTGAGGGGAAACCTTCACTCTAGGGACACTGAATATCGCCAGACTCAAGGCCTCCCCATCCCAGGCTAGGAAACTGAGTTTTTCACAACACAATTTACCCATGGATATCCTGGCCATCCAGGAGTCCCACTGTCCACGAGGTTCCGAGGAAACTTGGAAAACAATGCTCCTCCCATCCCTATCCCTTGGTCAAAGCACTGTGGGGTGCTAATTCAGAAAATAATTTTTTCAAATTCACAACCTCAGAAACATTCCTAAATGGCTGAGTGCTCATTGTCACCTTCTCATGGGCCAACGTTGCACACGCAATCATCAACATCTATGCCTCAAAAGGTGCACACGAGCGTCAGGAATTTTTCTCATCAGTCAAATCCCTCCCGCTACCCCCTGATTCTTTCCTAGTTGGCGACATGAACTGTTGGATAACCTCACCAACGGACCAGTGGCCTCCCTCACCCCACGCCCCACAGGGTCGTGTAGAACTACGCGTTCTAAAGGCCACCCTTGGTTTAATGGATGTGCTGCTGTGACATGCCCCGCTGCTCGAAAACATGATGCGTCCCCATGTCCACAACAGCCAATTAAGGTCCATGACCTGCATCGACCTTATTCTAACACCGGTAAAATTCTAACCCCACATCTCCCACTTCAAAACAACAAAAATGGAATTCTCTGACCACCGACTGGTCTCAATAACATACCACTTACCTGTCACAGTTGCAAAGGCCCCACATTAGTGCAAAATCCGCCCCCTGAGCTCACGTCACCAGGATTTTCCACGTGGGTGGAAGAAGCAACTTTGGCGAAATTGTTTGTTGCACCATTTTGCATGGACCCCATTTCCACATGGGCAACTTTCAAAGAGGACACCATCCACCACTATTGCCATCTCTCATCCAGATGCTCAGGAGCCACATTGGCGGTTATATTGCAGGCGCTGACAGAATTGGCCCACTTGGAGTCCAACATTCCAGCCACAGGGTACAGCCCTGCATGGGGCCAGAAATGGGCGGAGGCAGCCACCCACCTCAATGCACTCAAAAGGCAACACAAACATCGGGTTTGTGTCCAATTTAGGGCCACATGCATCACTAAAGGTGACAAGTGCACCGCATACTTCTTTAAAAAATTTTCGCACCATGCCAGAGTGTGGCCTACACACAGGTGCAAAAATCGGATAATTTCATTGTGGACACACTGGCTAAAGTGGTAATCGAAATGCAAAAATATTACTCCAAGTTATACCAAACTGAACCAATTCAGCTGGCTGAGATGGCGGAATTTCTTGACCGAGCTCATATCTGCACCATTTTCTGATATCCAGAAATAATGAATTTAATTACTCCGAACAAATTATGGACAGCCATTCGCAGTGCGCCAAACCGAAAATGCCAGGCCCAGATGGTATTCCATATGAGTTCTACAAAAAATATTTCAAAAATATATTCCCATTGCTGCTAGCCTCACTTAACCAAAGCCTGTTGGAAATGCGCCTCCTACCAGGAGGACATGAGGCCTTTACTGTCACACTCTTCAAGAAAGAGGATAATCTTGACTTAGCCAACTGGCACCCCATTTCTCTAACAAACACAGACACCAAAATTTTATTCAAAAATCATGGCTAACCGTTTAGGGACTGTAGCATCTACCACCATCTCCCCAGAACAATTCAGTTTCATCCTCAGAAGGTCGATTTGGGATAACGTGCACTCTGTGGCAATTTATGACAGTCCACAGCCTCTGGGGCACTTGTATTCTTGGACCAACAAAAGGCCTATGATAGAGTAAACTGGGAATACCTTAGGGCTGCCTCCATCAATTCCGCCTACCCCCGCTTCATAAACTGGGCGATGCTGCTCACGGAATCTGCGACAATGGAAGTGCGTGGCCCAGGCTTTCTAACGGAAGTAGTCCGCCCTCAAAGGGGCCTGCGACAAGGGGACCCCTCAGCCCACTCTTATACAACTTCAGCCTTGGCCCACTACTGCGAAATGTGAATGCCCAACTCACTGGGGTCCATGTGCCAGGCCAAACCCCAGTCAAGATGATGGCATTTGCAGATGATTGTGTGGTGGGAGTGTCTAATAACAAAGATGCATGCGCGCTTGAAGCCCTCATCCAGGAATATTCCCAGGTAAGCAACGCGGCACTAAACGCCTCTGAAAACTGAAATCATCCTCCTTGGTCAGTTTCAGAACTGCTGGGCCCCAGTAATTAGTTCCCAACCTGGCCCATCTGCTCGCCCACGTCCACGCCTTACTAACTCAACACACACCGCTCCATTGGTGCTTCCTTCGTGCCACGTCCTACCATAGGACTGGTGCGCCATCTGGGCGTGTGGATGGAGGCAGGCGGATATGCATCAGCAGTAATGGAGTGCCATATACTGGATAACGTGACGAAGCGAATCGCCTCTCTAGAGCCCACCCTACTACCCTCACTGGCAGGGTTGTTCTTGCCAACTCTATGCTCCTATCCAAAGTCTGGTAAGAACCCACGCCATCCCCTTCTCCCCAAGCTTCTTCAAATCCCTGTATGCTTTGCTGCAAGGATGGCTTTGGTCAGGCCGCCCTCCACCAGTATGGCTAGAGGTCATGTTTGGCCCTCATCATCAAGGTGGCATGGGCCTGCTTGACTTCAAAGACCATGCTGCCAAGATCCTGGGCACTTGGATCGCGGCCATCACCGCTCCTACACTCCCATCCCAACACTGTTCCCGCGCAGCCCGCTCCAACTTCTCCTGAGCCTTGGGCCTTAACAATCCATCGAACCCCCACTCCCTGATGAAATACTTCGCATCACACACATCGGCCACAGGTCCTCATGGGACTAAAACCCACTACAAACAAATCCTACTCTCCATGCGAAGCGCAGGGTGGAGAATTCATATTAGTGGACATACAACCTGAAGAGGCCGCCCCTCTCCTCAGTTCACACAAGAGGTACAGGGGCTACCCATCCATGATGGCGTGATCCCCATTCGACCCCAAGTCCTATCCAGGGTGGACTACCTGGACATGATGGACATCCCTTATTCCACTGAGACCCAAAAGACTATCTGGAAATACGCACACCTTCCTCTGTTGCAGCCTCAAGTCTGGTCCCATGCGTGGCGCTGCCTGAGGCGGGTGTATCATACAGCTGAGCGCTCTAACGCTTTACACTCATCCTGTGTCGTGTGTGGCCAGTATGGAACGCTGTTTCACCGCCTGGAGAAGTGCCCCACCTCTAAAGTAATATGGCGCGAAGTCCAACGTCTGCTAGGCCAGGATCAAACGCATCCCTTCAGTCTGTCAAGAGATATGTTTGCTTCATCAATGGCCTCCCCCTCCCACCCTCCCTCTGTGCTCTGGTGGTTGCAATCGCCATGTGGACTATCCACACGATTGTCTTGGATGCCATCGCTGGATCCATCCCCACCCTCCCTGAAGCTGTCCACAGATTCCGGTCTCATTTGGTGGATCACTTTCAAGCGTGGATGTTTGGATATCTCCCACCGCGTCGCCGACAGCTGGTCTCCCATGGTCCCCAGTCTGGTTCATCAAATCAGACCCCTTCCTCCACACGTGCTCAATAGTGGCTGCGGCCCCTTCACACGTTCCCTCCCTCCCCATAAGTGGCGTTCCCGCTGGCAACAAGAGATAGCATTGCTTCTCTGGGGTGCCTCCCCTGGTACTAAGTTTGTCTTTCCTGAGTCATATTCAGAAGTGTACATCCCATGGTTGGCCTTCCCGCAATAAATTTAAAATAATCCCTTTGTTTGGCCCATTTGCAATAAAGCTGCATTGCGGCTCCCCTTTTTGGGTTGGGCACCACTAGTCCTAAGAGATGATATGGAGATTTCTGGTACTCGGAACACACTTAAAATTTAATTAATATGGAGCAATTGCCCCAACAATACTTTATTTTATATTTTATTTTTAGCATTTACTTGTTGTTCCTCTCTCTCACTTCCACTAACAATCCTCCCCCTTCAATAGAACCATTATACTTATATACCAGCTACTTCAGATGATACTATTCTCTTGGCTTAGACTATTTGTTTTCGCCATATTCTCATTGGCTCTGGCTGAGTATGGTAATTTCAAATTCCCTATCACCTTAGTTTGAGGTGATCTATTCATTATTCATCAAATGTCAACATTGCCATATTGCCATCTTTCTTTCACTTTAATACCTAAATTGAAGCCAAATTCAGATTTTTAATAAATACAAAAAATGACTATTTGATCAAGCCAAAACTTACTGATGTTAATGCAATCGACGCCTGCTGCCCCAGTTTGGAGTGGTGGTGAGCCACCATCTGGCATCTTCGCCACTACTGAAGTGTACCCAAGCTGGCTCTGCTAGCCCTCCAAATGCTGACGGGCATTATGTCCCCCCTCAGGACTTGGCCCACCACCTCATGAGCTCCCAGGTGGTGCTCCAGAGCCCTTTGGTGCTCCCATGGAGAAATTTGTGTTTTAGCCTTGAGGTCAAACTTTGTAATCTCAACCTATATGTGAGTGCAGCCATCATCATGATGGCCACAGCAGTTTTTAAACCTTCCAGATTTATTGACTTCCACCCATTTAAGGGGTACTTTGATCTCAGCTTCATTCAGAAGCTGATGCAGCAGCAGCCAAGCTGCAAATCATTTTTAAAAAATTCTATTCCCACCATTCGAACCCAGCCCCCAGATGAGGCCACTTTGGAGGTCCAGTTTGCTGAGTTGCCCTCCCACCTCTCCCCTGAACACCTCCACCACAAGCTTAAAGAAAATTTAGCCAGTTATGGCACAGACTCTGTTTTGAAGTTCACGGTTCCAAATGAGGCAGATCGTATGGCAGGGCCTTGCACTTTTGTGATGATCCGCCCATTTCATCATAATATTCATCTTGCAATTCCACCCCCACACAGTGATAAGATCCGCCCCTGATCACCCATTCCAGGCACATGGCAAAAATGGCCGTGCCATTTGCCCCTTGTGCTTTAGGCTTGGCCACTCAAAGTGCAAGTGCCCTACAGTTTCTACTTTTGCCACTTCATTACTCATCCCTTAGGCGTTAGGCCTGCGGCAATTTTGCCCCAATTTTTTTAATGGGGTTTGATCACCCTGCACCCAACCTCGGGGTAGTATGGCACTGCTTTAAAAGTGGCAGCCAATCAAAACTTAATACCTTTTAATTCTGCTCAAAATTTGATAAGATTATGGAATTATGAGTTGATGGCTGAACCAGTTTCAGCTGAGTTGCCGTGGTCAAAAGCACATGACCAATAAGCTTCTGCCACTGCCCCAATTCTGGTAGTTGTCCCAGTGCTGGCCAAAGCCAATCAATTTGAGGCTCTCAAATGGATTGATGAGGATGAATGGCTATACTACGTCAAGCCAGATTTTTCTTTACAAGGAATTTTTTGTTGATCCTATTGAATCATGGCCCTGCCATTTTATCCCTAAAAACGACTTTTCCATTTACAAAATGCCAATAAATCGGAAGTTGAGGCTGCAGCTACCCTGCCAACACCCTATATTGCAAGTGACTTCATGAGGCGACGGAGCCTCTTGTTGAGAGTATTCTCATCCCTAATTTTCTCCATAAATTTAGAGAATATGCAAGAGATGAAATTGAGGAGCTCGCCTTTGGAGCAAGCCACGCTTGTATTGATTTGGCAAAAAATTCTCTTTTTAACATCAATTATCACAAAACCTTCTGGCGCATCAAGTCTTTCACTTGTATGCCAGCTCTCATCTCTTTCTCTGAGCATCAACTTGCTCAATACGTTGAGGGGATGGACACCGCTGGCCTCATAAACAATAAAATCCCAAAACTATAACTCCTTATGCCCCATGTCGCTGATGCTCCACCCCAATGCTGTCTGCCATCGTCCACCAGCTAAAGCGGGCGCCAGACAAAAGTTTCTCAAATCTTACTCACCTTATGATATGACTTCCTAGGCTGTTAGCTGAGGTGCCATATTAGGATTTTTTTATTTCTAAACACTTTGTTTGACCTATTTGCAAATAAAGATGCATGGCGGCTCCACCTTTTTAATTGTGCACCACTAGTGCTAAGTTAACATTGTCATATTGCCTTACTTGTAGACAATTCAATAACTACCCTTTCCAACCTGATATCGCCTCATCTCAGGGCGCTCAAATAATTGTAACTATAAGTCATGGTCAATTGATTATAGCTAATCCGCCATGGCTATTTTGGGCTTATTGTCCAGTCATTTCAGAATCTCAACATTACCCCCTTGACCAGAGATAAGTCTCCTATTTTTTATATGCCTAAAGGAACTTTGCATGCACTCAGTTGATTTTCTGACTGCTCATGGGTTCCTTAATAGTTTAGACATAAAATTTGAATTCTCAATATTTCAAATAGACCATTCCAGATGCTGGCCAATTTGTGCTTCTGACCAAACCTATGTTGGTCATGGAATAGAACTAGCTCTCCACTTTTAACTGAGCTAGCCCACTACGCCATTCTTGATTAGTGGCATTATTCCTTATCTTTATAGCCATTCTGAAGGAGGATGCTTTTTTTTTAGTACTAGATGGTCCCAACCCAACTGAAGGAGTATGCTTCAGTTTGCAACTTGATCAATATGTCCACTAAATTAATCAAATATCATTGGGTATCCATTCTGCTGGTATCTTCTATGCAAGCATATAAGCAGCACCGGAAAATCAGGGTGTCATCCATAAAGTAATTGAAAGGGACTCTTCCCCTTGACTTAGTGTTGGCTAATATTATAAGCAAAGACAGCAGTAGAAATAAGGGAACTCCAACCTGAAGGTCTATCTGCCACCAGTTTATGGGGTATGTTCACTAAGTCCCATTAACTCTATCGACCATCCCATTAGCTTTGGTGTGATATGGGATCATCAAAACCCCATGGATGGAAATCAGCTTGTTTAGCTTTATGAGGATGTGGGAAGTTAAGTTAGTTCCATTTTAAGTAAGGAAAAACTTAGGGCAGCCATGTTGCTGGATAATACTTTCCATTAAAAACTTGGCCACAGAGACTGCCACCAAATTTGTATTGCCCGCGCTTCAACCTACCTGGTCAAGTGGTCAATAACCACTAGAATGTATTTGGAACATATAGCTCCCGTTGGCAGAGGGCCAACAGCATCAGGAGAAACTGCATGCCAAACAAAATGTGGTTTCACTAACTGGTATAAGGTCTTCTTGCAGAACATCTTTTCCACTTGGCACTGGTGGCAGCAGGAAATGGTTTCAAGCACATTGAAGTTCATGCTTTCTCAATGATATTGAGGTCGCAAAATCCCAAAGTCTTGCGCATGCCACCATGTCAAACTGCTCTATGTGCGCTCATGATAATGTTAGGATGTGGCAAGGGTCACGGGAAGTTCACTGTAGAATTGCCAAACCGCTTGTACAATTCACCATTCCACTGTAAGGTATTTGATCACATCTTATTTAACCCTTTTATGACTTAAGGCGGTTCATTGTCATATTTTCCGCTGAGCATTTTATCATACATAAAGTGACTGAGAACCATAATAATGGCAATGGGTGGCAATCTTGACAAGCAATCAGAATTCTGGTGTTTTGCCCCAAGTCATTGAAGGATCTCAAAATTATAAGCCTGCAGTTTGAGGGCCCATCAGGCTAGACACCCTTCAGGCTCCTTGAGGTTCTGCAACCAGCATAACGAAGCATGATCCATTACGACTTTAGACTTTACTTCATGAAAATATACCCTAAATTTCTTATATTCATATATCGCCGCTAAGCACTCCTTCTTGGTCATAGTATAATTTTATTCATGGCAATTTATGCTCCAACTGCAATAAGACACTGTGTGCTCCTCCCACTCATCATCTTTTTTGGGATAGGACCGTCTCTACAGCAGAAAAGGACGCATCCATCTGTACAATAAACTCTCTTTATTGAAATTTGGGTAATGCAGCACTGGCGCACTAATTTGTGCCATAAAAAGTTTATCAAAAGAGCATTGTTGGTGTTACGTCCATTTTAATTTGGCATCCTTCTAAAACAACTCAAACGCAAGACCTCCAATATAACTGAAGTTGGGTATAAAGCGGCGGTAGTAGCTGACCATCCCTAAACACTTGTCTATTGCGCTTAATAGTTGGCGTAGTCACCTTTAAGATAGCCTCTACATTGGCTAGTTGGGGCTTTAGCCCAGTTGCAACTACTTCAAACCCAAGGTACTCCAGTTGGTCCTTGAAGAAGTTGCAATTATGGGGCTTGATATATATGTTGGCCTCAGCAAGCCGGCGGAAGACCTCCTCTATAAGGTTAAAATGCTCTGAAAACGTTTGGGAAAAGAAATTGATATTGTTGAAGTACATAGGATGCATGACAGCTTCAGGTCGCCTAAGATGGTGTCCATGACTCGGTAAAATGTAGCTGGGGCATTACACAGCCCTTGTGGCATATGGATCGGTTGAAAAAGCCCCTTAGACTTTATAATGGCGCATTTATCCTGTTATACCGTGGGAAACTCAATCTGCCAGTAACCAGATATTAAATCCATTGCTAAGAAGTAACAGGCTCCTTCTAACTGATCCAAAGCAAGGTCAATCTGCGGCAAGGGATATGAGTTCTTCTTGTTGATGCTATTGAGCTTCTATTAGTCTATTACTACCCAGTTGGTACCGTCCTTATTTTTGACAATTAGGATGGGTGAAGCCCATGGACTCTTTGACAGTTTGAGCATCCCTTGATCCAACAGCTTTTAAATTTCTTCAGTTACTACTTCCTCAGCTGCCCTAGATCGGCGGATCAGCTGAGACCTGATGGGGGAATGCTTTCCCATTGTCCAATTTGATGTACCACCCCTGAGCATACCCTAAATTGTGATTATCATTGATGAAAATATCCTTATACTTTTTAAATAAAGCTATCACTTGGTCTTTTTGTACTTCCAATAACCCTATTAAGTTCTCCCACAGTACAAATTTCATTATGCTGGGCTGCAGTTTTATGGGTAGACCAAATTCGTCCAGCGATTTAAACTCGTGAACCTAGAGGACCTCCTCCACTTGGCTCTTTTGTAAATACACCACTATTTTATGTCAACAGATTTTCATTGGTTTGTGCTGTAAATAAGTTAACAAGACCTTGATCTCTCCATGTACTTGGAGTATAACGCCTGGAGCCACATGGAGCTCAAGCCACAATTGCTGTAAGGGCCAATGACCTCCCTATAGGGCCCAACTGTCTCTTCCACATCTAACTCAGTGTTTATTATTACTTAGTGTCCAGAGGGGATAGATATAGGGCTGGAAGCTCTGAGAGGCAGCCCTTAATATTCATATACTTTCTGGGAAAGTGCTGGGGTTTTCTCTTTAGTTATTGGTAGTAAATCAGATTACCCTGTCACTGTATGCAAGATTTTATGTCCCATGTGCGTCGGATTTTTTGGCATTCCACCAGAGTTATAGAATATTTGGATCTACTATCCCAGAAGTTTGAAAGTCTCCTCTGTCATGTTTTGACAGCACCAAAGTTTATCATAAAATTGGTTTCAATTAACAGTTGTAATTATCATTTGGCAACACTATCTCTGGGACTAACACAACAATTGACCCAAACTGCAAAGGTAGCGTATTGTACGCTCCCTCAGAGACCATGCTTTCCGCGGCCATGGTCCCATACACCATTTGATGTTCCACATCAGTTTTAGTGCCAACTTCGCCACCAACTTAGTAAAGACTATGTTGACTGGGGCGCCTGTATCTATTATAGTGCGGACGCATTTGTTTGCTACAAAAATGTCACATTAGTTACATTCAAAATAAGAAGAATATTGACTGTTTAATATTTGAACATCTAAGGGGTCTCCTTTTACAAGGAAGCTCATAATTCCCTCATTAACTTTGGGGTATTCTTTGGTGATAGCATCTACTGGAAGGGCGATGTTTACAATTTCAGGGTATGTGCATCTGCGGTCAGGTCCACCTTGTCTGAAAAAGCTTGGTCAAACATTTGACAGGTGTAAAGCTTTGATTTCTCCTGGGGTTTTTTCTTCCACTGCAGCCTTAGCTCGTTCCTGTTTCAGTAATTTACTCCTCTGACAGTCTGCTGATATAAAAAACTTGTCATCATACTGAGGGACTTCTGCTGGAAACACTACAATTGATTCAAATGGGACGTCTTGGTTTGGGATAGCGGAGTATGAGTCCCATCTCTACTCCACTCCAGCTTTTCCCTAGTAGTATTGGTACTGCTGAACATAGTGGACCTGAAGGTTGGGAAAATTTTGGGCAAGGTGACCAGGACGACCACATTCAAAACAGTTCACCCTGTAGGGTCTGCGCCCTTGGTTTTTGTAAGATAGTCTATTCTGATAAGGTGACTGCTGACAAGTGGCGTATTAGGTCCAGGTCAGTAGTTGGGCCGTTGATGATTATCATAGACAGGTTTGGGGTGGAAGTTGAACAGCTGGGGTTAGCTTGGCCAAGGACGAGGCGCGTAGTTAGAATAAGGCTGAGGGTTACTATGCGGAAACTGTACAGGATGAGTGAAATTACCAAAATGAGATAGTCCAGCAATGGCAGCGGTATGTTTCCTTTTTGTACTAAGCGGTGGGAAGGTAGCAGATAGACGGTGTAGAATTGAATATCTTTGAGCAAGGGTAAATCGTCATCTAAAATCAGAGTCATGACATTGTAAAACTCTTGGCAAGGCTTCACCGCGGAGGTCATAGCAATGCACACATCAGCTTCAGATAGAACGCCTGCTCCTATTAACACATGGGCTTCCACTGTAAATTGATCAGCAAACGCAGTGAGGGTCTCATTACGTTATAACCAATGGTCAAGAATTTAGCTTTACACTGCAACATCCTTGAAGTACCATCAAACAACCACAGCATAGTATCCTTCACCTCTTGGTATATAACAGAACTTCTTGAAAGGTAGCAAGTAATTTGGTCAGAATTTTCAACATCCTATGTGGATATCAACAATTTAGCCTTCTGACAATTGATGGCTTCTTCTGAAGCGAATCCAAATCATTTGAAGAAAACGTGGATGTTTCCATTGTGGTCAAACGGAGGCAGCTTGTCAATGCAGACCTCCTCCCACTCATAACTGCAAGCCTTAGGAGGGTACTGCAGAGTTGATCAAGGCTCATAGCTGGGATTGATGAGAAGCTAAGGTCAGTGGGGGCAGAAGCTGTAATGGTAGCATAAGGCTCTTCAGATGGAAGGACTGCTGTGACGAACAGGGTCTCTCCATATTGCCACAAAGCAGTTAGGCAAGAGGGCCCATGTGAGGGCCCATAGGCAAGAGAGGGCCGCTGTGGTGAGATTCTCGTCCATTGGCTTGTTGAGCGACTTAGATATCCCTGGAACACTGTAAGGATGATGCTCGCACTGAGGAGGGCAGTTTGGCCTCCAGAGAGGCGACAGCTCTGTCAAAATCTGAGAAATGGTCCATGTTGCTTCACTCAGAAAGCTACAATTCTTCTTAAGATCACAAATAAATTTAAATTTATTGTGGGGAAGGCCGACCATGGGACGGACACTTCCAAATATGACTCAGACGAGGCAAGACTTAGTACCAGGGGAGGCACCCCAGAGAAGCGATGCTATCTCTTGTTGCCAGCGGGAACGCCACTTATGGGAAGGGGGAGGGAACGTGTGTAGGGGACGTAGCCACTATTGAGCACGTGTGGAGGAAGGGGTCTGATTTGATGAACCAGACTGGGAACCAGGAGGAGACCAGCTGTTGGCGACGCGGTGGAAGATATCCAAACATCCACGCTTGAAAGTGATCCACCAAATGAGACCGGAATCTGTGGACAACTTAAGGGAGGGTGGGGATGGATCCAGCGATGGCTTCCAAGACAATCGTGTGGATGGTCCACATAGCGATTGCAACCACCAGAGCACGGAGGGAGGGTGGGAGGGGGAGGCGATTGATGAAGCAAACATATCTCTTGACAGACTGAAGGGATGTGTTTGATCCTGGCCTAGCAGACGTTGGACTTCGCGCCATATTACTTTAGAGGTGGGGCACTTCTCCAGGCGGTGAAACAGCATTCCATACTGGCCACACACGACACAGGATGAGTGTAAAGCATTAGAGCGCTCAGCTGTACGATACACCCGCCTCAGGCAGCGCCACACATGGGAGCGGACTTGAGGCTGCAACAGAGGATGGTGTGCGTATTTCCAGATAGTCTTTTGGTCTCAGTAGAATAAGGGATGTCCATCATGTCCAGGTAGTCCACCCTGGATAGGACTTGGAGTCGAATGGGGATCACGCCATCATAGATGGGTAGCCCCTGTACCTCTTGTTTGAACTGAGGAGAGGGGTGGTTTCGGTTTGTATGTCCACTAATACGAATTCTCCACTCTGCGCTTCGCATGGAGAGTAGGATTCGTTTGTAGTGGGTTTTGGTCCCGTGAGGACCTGTGGCTGATGTGTGTGATGCGAGGTATTTCATCAGGGAGTGGGGGTTTGATGGATTGTTGAGGCCCAAGGCTCGGGAGAAGTTGGAGCGGGCCACGCGAGACCAGTGTTGGGATGGGAGTGTAGGAGCAGTGATGGCCGCAATCCAGGTGCCCAGGATCTTGGCGGCATGGGCTTTGAAGTCAAGTAGGCCCATGCCACCATGATGATGAGGGCCAAACATGACCTCTAGCTGTACAGGTGGAGGGCGGCCTGACCAAAGCCAGCCCTGTAGCAAAGCATACAGGGATTTGAAGAAGCTTGGGGAGAAGGGGATGGCGTGGGCTCCAAACCAGACTTTGGATAGGAGCATAGAGTTGGTAAGAACAACCCTGCCAGTGAGGGTAGTAGGGTGGGCTCTGAGAGAGGCGATTCGCTTCGTCACGTTGTCCAGTATATGGCACTCCATTACTGCTGACACGTATCCACCTGCCTCCAACCACACGCCCAGATGGCATACTGGTCCTATGGTAGGTCGTGGCACAAAGGGGAGCACCAGTGGAGCGGTGTGTTTTGAGTTAGTAAGGCGTGGACGTGGGCGAGCAGATGGGCTGGGTTGGGAACTACTTGCTGGGGCCCAGCAGTTCTGAAACCGACCAAGGAGGATGATTTCAGTTTTGGAGGCGTTCAGTGCCGCGTTGCTTACCTGGGAATATTCCTGGATGAGGGCTTCAAGCGCGCGTGCATCTTTGTTATTAGACACCCCCACCACGCAATCATCTGCAAATGCCATCATCTTGACTGGGGCTTGGCCTGGCACATGGACCCCAGTGAGTTGGGCATTCAAATTTTGCAGTAGTGGGTCAAGGCTGAAGTTGTATAAGAGTGGGCTGAGGGGGTCCCCTTGTCGCAGGCCCCTTTGAGGATGGACTACTTCCGTTAGAAAAACCTGGGCCGCGCACTGCCATTGTTGCAGATTCCGTGAGCAGCATCACCCAGTTAATGAAGCGGGGAGGTAGGCGGAATATTTGGAGGCAGGCCCTAAGGTATTCCCAGTTTACTCTATCATAGGCCTTTTGTTGGTCCAAGAATACAAGTGCCCCAGAGGCTGTGGACTGACACACATTAGCCACAGAGTGCACGTTATCCCAAATCGACCTTCTGGGGATGAAACCGAATTGTTCTGGGGAGATGGTGGCAGATGCTACAGTCCCTAGATGGTTAGCCATGATTTTTGTTAAAATTTTGGTGTCTGTGTTTGTCAGAGAAATGGGGTGCCAGTTGGCTAAGTCTAGCCTATCCCCTTTCTTGAAGAGTGTGACCGTAAAGGCCTCATGTCCTCCTGGTAGGAGGCGCATTTCCAACAGGCTTTGGTTGAGTGAGGCTAGCAGCAATGGGGATATATATTTAAAATACTTTTTGTAGAGCTAATATGGAATTCTATCTGGGCCTGGGCATTTTCAGTTTGGCGCACCGCAAATGGTAGTCCATAATTCGTTCGGAGTAATTAAATTCATTATTTCTGGGTATCAGAAAATGGTGCAGATATGAGCTCTGTCGAGAAATTCTGCCATTTTGGCTGGCTGAATTGGTTCAGCTCAGTATAACTCGGAGTAATATCTTTGCATTTCAATTGCCACTTCAGCCAGTGTGTCCACGATAGAATTATCCGATCTTTGCACCTGTGTGTAGGCCACACTCTGGCGTGGTGCAAAAATTTTTTTGAAGAAGTATGCGGTGCACTTGTCGCCTTTAGTGATGCGTGTGGCCCTGTATTGGACACAAACCCAATGTTTGTGTTGCCTTTCAAGTGCATTGAGGTGGGCGGCTGCCTCCGCCCACTTCTGGCCCCATGCAGGGCTATATCCTGAGGCTGGAATGTTGGACTCCAAATGGGCCAATTCTGCCAGCGCCTGCGATATAACTGACAATGTGGCTCGTGAGCATCTGGATGAGAGATGGCAATAGTGGTGGATGGTGTCCTCTTTGAAAGTTGCCCATGTGGAAATGGGGTCCGCGCAAAATGGTGCAACAAACAATTTTGCCAAAGTTGCCTCTTCCACCCACGTGGAAAATCCTGGCAACACGAGCTCTGGGGGGCAGATTTTGTACCAATGTGGGGCCTTTGCAACTGTAACAGGTAAGTGGTATGTTATTGAGACCAGTCGGTGGTCAGAGAATTCCATTTTTGTTGTTTTGAAGTGGGAGATGTGGGGTTGGAGTTTCGCTGGTGCTAGAATAAGGTCGATGCGGGTCATGGACCTTAAATGGCCATTGTGGACATGGGGACGCATCATGTTTTTGAGCAGTGGGGCATGTCATGGCAGCACATCTATTAACCCAAGGGTGGCTTTTAGAATGTGTAGTTCTACGTGACCCTGTGGGGCGTGGGGTGAGGGAGGCCACTGGTCCGTTGGTGAGGTTAGCCAACAGTTCATGTCGCCAATTAGGAAAGAATTGGGGGTAGCGGGAGGGATTTGACTGACGAGAAAAATTCCTGACGCTCTTGTGCACCGTTTGGGGCGTAAATGTTGACAATTGTGTGTGCAACATCAGCCCATGAAAAAGGTGACAACGAGCACTAAGCCATTTAGGAATGTTTCTGAAGATGTAAATTTGAAAAAATTGTTTTTCTGAATTAGCACCCCACAGTGCTTTGACCAATAGGATAGGGATGGTAGGAGCATTGTTTTCCAAGCTTCCTCGGAACCTCATGGACAGTGGGACTCCTGAATGGCCAGGATATCCATGGGTAAATTGTTTTGTAAAAAACTCAGTTTCCTAGCCCGGGACAGGGAGGCCTTGAGTCTGGCGATATTCAGCGTCCCTAGAGTGAAGGTTTCCCCCATTGCATCTTAGGTGTGAGGGGTGGGCCCCCGGGCCCACCAGCCTCTTCCAGGTCCCCACGGGCTTTCACAGCAGCGCGGGTATTAGCAGCAATGCTATCAGGGTTTTTGTTAATTTTTGCGGAAAGAGTCACATTGGCTTTGGCCTTCTCTTTTTGTTTTCCCGACGTCGGACGAATTTTTTGCGGTGCGGATAAGTTTGGTGCACCGTCGAGTGGGGCAAAAAAAAATTTTTTCAGTTGGGATAGGTCCCAAGTCAGTTTCAACTGGGGCTTGGGTGCAGCGATTGGGTGAGATCAAATCTCCCATCGGATCCTCAGATTGAGTGGCCCATTCAGCTTGGGTCTCCCAATCTGATTGGGTGATGGATTCCCAAGTTGCTTCCGCCGCGAAGGCCTCCATGTCCTCCTGGCGTTGTGAGTGTGGGATGGTGGTGGTGGCCTTGGCCGCTTCCTTGGCCGCAGTCCTACGGGCCTGCTTGGCCTTCTTCTGCTCCTGCGGGGAGATGGGCTTTACCAATAGGTAGCAGCCTTGTGCTCCCCACGGGAAAGCCTCCTTGGTGCTTGCGGTTGGTTTGTAGTGCGCCTCCCTGCTGGCCATAGCCACCGAGGGGTGCTCTTGAAATGTGACGCCCTCTTTGATAGGGCATGCATGCGCCTTATGGCCAAACACATCACAGTGGGTGCAAATGGGGGGCGCGCTGTCCACGGTTACCCGGAATGGGTGGGTGGTATGCCCTGCAATATCATTAAAGGTGGAGTGCGGGATCTGTGTTAGGTCCTTCGCAATCTCCTCAGTTGGGGTCAGAACTGCGATGGCTTTGCTGGTGCACAGGTGTGGCATCAGCATGAAACGTTGCATTTCAAAAGATTGTATTTCGCCATATATGGCGAGACCATCTTTCAGGTGTTGCTCCAAAATGTCACGTTTTACCGTAGTAGGCAAAAAGTCAAATGTGGGGAAATTTGGTTTGATTTTGTCCATCTGGTGCATTTAGTTTTGATGACCCGTTGCCCTTCGGGGAGGTTGACCACTATGCGCACTGCTGCAGCCTCATCTGCTGCTATTTTGTTTTTGAAACCTAGGTCCAACCAACCGCATGACATGGAGTGAGGTGCCACATACACCACGGTCGGTAAAATTGGTGTACATCTTCACAAAATTTTTCCCATAGGGCCATTTTTTGGATGTCCAGATACACACGGACTCCGAATTCCACCGACGAAAGTGGCTGGGAATGTGGCGTGTTGATGTACTGGTTGCATCGTGCTTGCCACGCGAGTATCTCCGGGGAAATTGTGACCGCTGGTTTTTTAGTTTTTTTTCTATTCTGCCAGATTCTCTGGGGCATTTTCAAACGTTAGAGGCCGTGGGCCTTTTGCCTGCTCCTCTTGCCTTGCTTGCCCAACTGCTCCCAGACATGGGCGCAGACTAATCCCCTCTATGAGATTATCAAACTAGATTTAGTCTTGAATTGAATGGGTTGCAAAAGTGTTTGCAATGAGAAAGAAAAATTAGCAATAAGATCACAAATAAATGATTTCAAAATTTCATATCTTATTATCAATTTTTAAGGTTTTTATTGTATATATTAGAAGATGAAGTTGTCTTAAACACCTTCTTTGGTTTGTTTTTATATTAGGGAATGGGGGATGTGGGGGAATTAGACCCCGCGGAGTCCACAGGTGGTGGGCTATCCATGGGCCTGTTTTGAGAATCTCAGCCTCTGATATTCCCATCTAGGCACATTCTAGACCATTTGTTGAGTACCCGTGGCATTACAGAAACTTTTCTGCATATATTTTTGTTCATCAAGGATGAATCAGAACTCATCTCAACCTTATCACCATAATTCCCATTTTTGGGATAATTTAGCCTGGCAGCCTCTGATTTGCTGGGCTGCCCTTCACCGTGGCTCTCAATAATTTTGACAAGTGGTGGATTTGGCTTGGCGGCTCCTGATTCAATGAGCAGCCCAATGTTGTCATTTCCTTTTCTGGTGCTATTTGGCTTGGCAGCTCCTGATTTGCTGAGCTGCCTGATGCCATGATTCATGCCGCTTCCATTTTTGGCATGATCCAGCTTGGCAGCCCCTGATTCGCTGGGCTGCTCTTTGCCGTTGCCAATCTCTATGCATGGGACCTCAGAATTTGGGTTGATGGCCTCTGATTGGCCCAGTCGCCATTTACATCGACCTTTGCCACCTTTGCCTCAAGGTTTTATTGATTTTGCG
Source organism: Massospora cicadina (assembly GCA_022478985.1). NCBI lineage: Eukaryota > Fungi > Entomophthoromycota > Entomophthoromycetes > Entomophthorales > Entomophthoraceae > Massospora > Massospora cicadina. Next base: position 96,582 of record JAKSZP010014790.1, read on the forward strand.
GCATCTGATTTGACAGAATGCCATTTTTAGGGTTGTTGCCCTCGAGCCCTACATTTTTATGTAAATTGTGCGCGGTACTAATAGCCACAATCCCCGCCTTAGGGGGAATCAGGGCTATGTGGTGGTCAGGCAGCGCCTTGACTGTCACAACTGCTATCATCCGGTGGTTTTGTTGGGTCAAAACATAATCATCCATAGAGCAGCCACCATGATTAGAGCGACTCCCACGGCATGCAGGTTTGGAGAAAAGCTCTTCATCAGGGTATCCAGTCTCACATTTGCTGTAAAAAGATCCTTTTCAAGAGACACCTTGTTCTTCCACTTCCCATTGGGATGAGGTGGGTAAAAGGTAGGAGTTAACTTCCACTTCATGCAGTGTAGACATTCAGTAGCTTTATCCAGGCGATTGGCGAGCTTCTATTCTGTTGTTCAAGTATTCACAGCTGAATAGCTTCCCTTTCACGTTGATTAATTATTTTTTCACACTTCTAAAGGAACTCCTCTTGTTTTTTTTGAGCACGATGACCACAACAAGCTTAAGTTTCAAAGTTTTGACCAGCGCAGCCATTTGGGACGATTCTCCTTTGTTGCAGGCCTGATATGCCATGGGTCTGTATTGGAGAATTTTTAATTTTATTGGTAATTGTTTAATGAACCCCTGTAGTGAGCACCACAGTTATAATTAGCCGATATTATTGAGATACACAGGGGATTTGCACAGAGTCAAACCCACTGAGCAATCAGATGGATATTATGGAGATTGCCGGTCCTCAGAACACACTTAAAATTATAATAAATATGGAGAAATTGACCCAACAACACTTTTTTTATTTCAATATTTACAGCGGTTACTTGCTGTTCTGTTCTCTCAAGTTTACTAACAATACTATCCCTTCAATTGCCTCAACTCGCTTATATATCATTGACTTAGATAATACCACTCCCTTGGCTTATACTATTTGGTTCCACCTTAGTCTCATTGTCTCTGGCAGAGTATTATATTCTCAAATTTCATATTGCCTTAGTTTGAGGCGATCTATTCACATTTGTCAAATATTGACATCGCTTTATTATCTTTTTTTTTAGTACTAGATGGTCCGCTTTATTATCTTATTTGTATGAAATCCATTTATTTTTCCAACCCATTATCACCTCATCTCAAGGCACTCAAATAATTGTAACTATAAATCATGATCAGCAGATCTTAGAAAATCCTACATGGCTATCTTATAATTTTATTTGAGGTGGGCTGACCTGGGGATGATACCACACCGATTAGGGAAGTGAAGAAAATGGGAAAGGAGGATAAAACCTGGAAAACCTCCATGCGCGGCGTATGATAGGCCAGGAACTCCATGGACCGCCTTTGCTATTTGCTATCTCAGTTTGGGGCATTGGCGCGCAAAACCAACACAGTCAAAATCGTCCCCTACCCAAAGTCCATTACCGGGATCAAACTCGGGAGGCAGTGGTAGAGGGTCCTACATGGCTATCTTGGGCTTATTGTCCACTCATATCAGAATCTTGACACTTACCTCACTTACCTATTAATATTTTTGAGCATCCAGCTTTAAGGAGTTCTTGCATGGTTAATTCAGAGTAGCCACAAATCAATTTTGCATAACTAACTTGATGTAGAGATATTTTGCGCTCTCAGTGCATCAAATCTGCCCCATATTTGACGTTGGTCTGCTTTGATGCTGTCAGTGTGCTGAAGCATCAATTGTTTTATGGCAGGTGAAACTGGGATTTTCTGACCATTACAGATATAAGCAGAGCTGTTCATTCTGATATGGACTTGTACCAAATCGTGGAAACTCTGTAACTTGAAGTTAAAACCCAGGGCCAAAAGGTAAGGTCCCTGGTTAATGAGAACAACAACATGAAAGTGGAATTTATGGTTGCTACCAAAAAGTGAATAATATTAAAATTCTTTTTTAAGTGGAATGCTGCTGTGTCTCACTATATGAGTCTAGTTTAATTGTCAATTGGGCACCCAGCCCGCTGATACTATCAATGTTGAAGCAAACTTTTTCTGTTGGAAGGGAATATTGAAGGCAATGAGGCGTGGGATATTCAGTAATTGCATATGGTCTTTACCTCCGCTATGGGCATAGGAGCGTCAGCTCTTTCAGTTATGCTGAAAACACTTCTCCTCATGCATTCTGAATCAATTATTTGTAAAAATATAGTCTAACATGCATGCAACTCCACTTGTAGTCCTAAGCTAGTTCTTGTATGCTCTTTGACCTGGGCTGCTCTGGAAGTCAAGGCTTGTTTAACCCTATGTCTCATCTCCACCA